>BNST01002136.1:0-28726 GCA_019650275.1 Xylocarpus granatum
TCCTTTGTGTCCTAATCCTACTAGGATTCTTGGTCTTTCTTGAATTCCTACTTAGACTAGAATTCCTACTTTATCTTGTTTTCTACAGCAGCTGGACTTCCTCTTGACTTATCTTTCTAGGACTAGGACTTTCAATAAGTATCCTTCTGCCCTTAGAATTCTTCTTGTCGCGACTATCCTATTGCTACTGGAATTCATCATGCATTTCCTGCTGCTGCTGGAATTCTCCTTAGCTTTCATTTCTGCCATTATTAGGACTGAGTCCGAACCTGGCCATGCTTCATTGCTTGCTGTGTGCATGCTGCTTGTGCACACTTGCTGGTTGGTTGATGCCTCTCTTGCTGCCTGGTGCCTTGCACGCATTCTCTCACGCTCCCTTTGCCTCCTAAGGTCCTCAACATACTCCCATGCCTGTGAAGAGGTTCCCTTTTCTTCCGGAAGTTCGTTCTGCACACAGCCACAACCGCCGAACTCCTCACCCATGCCCGTGGGGAACTTCTTGTCTTTTCTGGAAGTTTGTCTCACACACTACCACAAGCGCTAGACATTGCTCCCACATCTGTGAGGAGGTTCTTGTCCCTGCTGTGAGTTTGCCTTGTGCACACCTGGAAGTGCCGGACCCCACTCCCACTCCTGCGAGGAGGTTCTTGTCGCTTCAGATGTTCGTCCCATGCACTCTTGCAAGTGCCGAATGCTGCTGCCACACCCGCATGGAGGCTTCCCTCACTTTTAAAACTTCATCCTAACCACTGTTACAAGCATTAGATGCTGGTCCCACACCATTGCAGATATTCTTGTCACTTCTTGTGGCTCACCCTATGCTTTGCCATAAGAACCAAATACTGCTTCCACATCTGTTCAGAGGTTCCCGTCGCTTCCAAAAGTTTGTCCCGTGCACTGCTGCAAGTGCTAGATGTCGCTACCACACCAACGGGGAGGTTTCTATATCTTTCAAAAGTTCATCCTGCACACTACCATAAGCGTTGGACGCCACTCCTATGCCATTGTCGCAAGAGCCTAACATAACACCCACGCCCGCATGGACGTTTTTGTCACTTTCTTAAGTTCATCCCATGCATTGGCACAAACGTCAGAGATCGCTTCCATGCTTGCGCGAAGTTTTTCATCTCTTCCACAAGATTGTCCCGCACACTACTGCAAACACAGGACAATGCTCCTACACCCGTGTAGAGGTTTTTATTGCTTCTAGAAGTTTGTCCTGCACACTACTGCAATGTTGAGGACCTTAGAAGGTAGGGAGAATGGGAGTGGCATAGAAGAATGCAAGAGAGGCGGCAGGCAGCAAGGGAGGCGACAGAACCACGTATGGGCCAGAATGTGAACTCATTAAGATTAGACACAGCAGGTGTCCAGCCTAGCAGGGAAGCTCAACTAAGTTCTGACCTATCTTAATTGAACAAGGAAATCCATACCAAGGTGGATTCAAGCCACAACAGGACATGCATGGTGGAATTCTGGGTAAGGAAGGATGTTCACGTCAAGAAGAATTCCAACAGCAGCAGGACATCCATTAAAGTTCAACATTAGCAAGATATCCACTCCAAGGAGAAGTCTAGAGGCAGTAGGAAATGCCATGATAAAGTCCTATCCTTGGTAGTATATGCCAAGAGGAAATCTAACAGTTGTAGGAGATAGGATAAGATAAGAATTCTAGTCTAGGAGGAATTCTACAATCAAGAAAGACTAAAAATCCTAGTAAGATTAGGACACCATTGGATAAGGACAATCTTGATAGAATTCTAATTGTTTTAGGAATCCTTGTCCTAAGTGAATAACAAACTTTAGTGCTAGTTGAAGTAGGACAAGGCTGTCATAAGTATAAATACAGCCTCATAATTTGTAACCATAACCTTTAGTCGAATCGTTAAACCTTTACTCATTAATCAAGAATCAAAGCCTTCAGCATTATTGTGTAACTATCTTTTCAATTATTTTTGAAGAGTTGTCTTGAGATAACTTGGGCTTAAGTCAAGGTTAAAAAGTTGTCTTCCTTGCTTAATAGTTAACGTTGAAGTTATGAGTTGTCTTCTTCAACCAAGGCAAGTTATGACAGGTTTAAGAGTTGTCTTGCTTGTCTAGCATATCCTTGATCATTAGTTAACCTCGAAGGATAGTTTAAGGGATGTTAATCAAATGAAGAACTCAAGGATCAAATGGGATAGCAAGTCAAGGAGTAGTTTTGAGGTCATGCTAACCCTTAAAGTGTAGAAAAGTTGGGACAAGAAATTTAGACCCCAATACGTAAGGGCCAGATTATGCTACCATGCCCACGTGGAGTTTCCTTTCAATTCCACAATTTTGTCCATTGTACTGCTGCAAGCATTGGACGCCACTCCCACAAACTGCCGCAAGCACTGGATACTACTCCCACACCCGCAGGGGGGTTTTCTCGTTGCTTCTAGAAGTTCATATCATGCACTGCCACAAGTGCCGGATGTCGTTCCCATGCCTGAACAGAGGTTCTCGTTGCTCCTGTAAATTTGTCCCGCGCACTATCACAAGTGCCAAATGCCACTCCAATGCCCGCATGGAGGTTCCCATCACTTCTGGATGTTTGTCCTGTGCACTGCCGCAAGTGCCAGGTGCTGCACTAATGCCCTCGCAGAGGTTACCATCCCTTCTAAAGTTCATCCCATACACTGCTGCAAGCACCAGATTCTGCTACCATGCCAGTGAGGAGGTTTTTGTCACTTTCAGAAGTTCATCCTGTGCATTGCTGCAAGTGTCCAATGTCTCTGTCATAACTTTGTCCCCTGCTTTGCCACAAGCACCCGACGTTGCTCCCATGCTCAAACAAAGGTTCCCATCCCTTCTACAAGGTTGCCCTACATACTGCTGCAAGCCCCCTTGATGCTGTTTCTATGCCCATGCAAAGTTTCCCATCATTTTTGAAAGTTCACCTTGTTCACTGCCACAAATGCAGGATGCCCTTCCCACGCCCTGCATGAAGGTTCCTGTCACTTCCATAATTTTATCCCATGCGCTGCTGCAAGGGCCAGATGCCACTCAAACATCTCCGGGAAGGTTCTCCTTGCTACTACAAGTTCATCCCAAGCATTGCCACAAGTGTTGGACGTTGCTCCCATGCCGACGCAAAGGTTTCAGTCGCTTTTGCGGTTTGTCCCATGCACTGCTGCAAGTGCCGGACTAAGGGGAAGGATTTTGAATCACTTCCACAACTCATGGTAAGGAGGACATTCAGGTTTGTTCCGTACATACATACAGATCAAACTATTCTTTTGATGGGAAAGACTGAAGGCAGAAATCAAGAAGATAATCCATGAATGTGATACTTGTCAATGAACTAAACTAGAAGGTGGCAGGATCAAGGGTTTGTTACAGCCTTTACTAGTACTTGAACAAGTTTGGGAGGACTTAAGCATGGATTTCATCATGGTGATTCCCAATTGCAAAGGGTACATGGTCATCATAATCATGGTGGACAGACTTAGAAAGAGTGCACACTTTGTGCCACTCAAGCAACCTTACATGACAAAAGAAGTAGCACAAGAGTTCATCAAGCACGTGGTAAAACTTCATGGCATACCTCGCACAATGTTGTCTGATAGAGATATGGTTTCATGAGCAAGTTTTAGAAGGAACTTTTCACATAGCTAGGTAGTAACTTGGTTGCTTCATCAACCTTTCATCCATAAGCAGATAGCCAAAGTGTGGTAACTAACCAAACTCTAGAGTAATATCTGAGATGTTTCTGCCGTGATCATCAAAATGAGTAGGAGGAGTATAAACCATAGGCAAAACTATGGTATAATACGGTTAAAGATGAAGAGATTGAGGGTGAAGATGAAAAGCCCAAATAACTCTTGGATTGATCTATGGATACCCATATCAAGCCCAAAGCCCAATTCAAGCTAACTACTAAAGGACGAAATAACGGCTAGTTTTTTAAATTGAAAGATATGCTGTTATGTGTTGTACCTAGCTGTTAGAAAAGTAAAGTAAGCTTGTACCTAGCCGTTAGGATGTTGTATATATAAACCCAAGATGTGTAAATATTTTGAGATAGAATAAAAAGCTATTCATTTTTCTCTCTTCATGCATTTTCTCTCTACTTGCATTTTTACTTGGTTTATGTTTAATCTTTGAAATTGTGAGCTAAACACATTCAGATTCTATTTATCAACATGGTATCAGAGCAAGGTTGCATCTAGAGAGTTCCTTTCATCATCTCTCTTTTATTTTTACTCTCTCTTGGTTGTGTGATCAATCTCCATTGTGCAAGGCCAGGTTGCTGAAATTAAAATGGCAGCACAAGTGGGAAGTAGTTCTGCCAAGAGAGAGAATTTTTTCAATGTTGATTCCGACTACAAAATCACCACTAAGCTTACCACCTTTCCTCTAAATGGAAGGAATTACTCTACATGGGTGACGAATGCGACAAGGGCCTTACTGGGCATGAGAGTTCTGGGATTTGTTGATGGAGAAATTAATCAACCTAAGGTGGGAGATAAAGAATATGCTGAATGGAGATATGTTGATAATCTTGTCATTACTTGGATTATCAACTCCATTGATCAATCCTTGGTTGGTGCCTTCAACAAAGCCAAAACTGCCAAAGACCTTTGGAATGCACTTGCTAGAAGGTTCGGAAATCAAGGAAATCTCTTAAAAGTCTATGAGTTGAGGGAAATCATCACAAATGCCAAGATGAATGGGAGCGATTTCCTTTCCTACTCCAACAAAATCAAGGAAGCATGGGATGAATTGGAGTGTTTGAGGCCGATTACTACCAATGAGGAAGAATTGGAGAAAAGGGCCAATGAAGATCTTGTTTGTTTCCTCTTGGCAGGATTGGGGCCTAGTTTTGGGGACCTTAGGAATCAAATTCTAAGGAATAAGGAGATGCCACCATATGATGATGTGGTGAATATTGTGGATAGGGAATTGATGGCTAGAGAAGCGTTTGATAGAGATGAGCCTAAAATTGAGAAAGGTGCATTTGTGGAGGCAAAAGAAGTAGCAATGGTAACACAAGGGTTGAAAGAAAGCAAAACCATCAAATGTGAAAGATGTGGAAGACTAGGACACATCAAAAGAAATTGTAGGTTTTGTGATCATTGTGGAAAGTTTGGGCATAACAAGGATAAATGTTTTGAGCTTCATCCTCACTTGAAGAAGGAGAATAAAGCCAAAATTTCAGAAGAATTAAGCCACAAATCAGAGGCAAACTTGTCCACAAATCTCATTGAGCAATTTGCAAAGTTCCTTCAATGTCAAAGGCCAAACGCCTCTCAAGGTTTGATCTCTAATTTATCTTTAAATATTGATCCTTGGGTTATAGACTCGGGTGCTACAAATCACATGTTTAGAAGTAAAAATTTAGCTTCTAAAATTGAGTCTATAGGAAAGGATAAAAGGGTGAGTATAGCTAATGGAAAAGATATACCAATTAGTGGTTTAGGACACTTGAATATTTCTGTCTAAGCATACTAAAGGTCTTTATATGCCATGTTTTTCTTCAAATTTGTTGTCCGTAAGTAGAATTACTAAAGATTTAGATTGTTATGTTATATTTGAACCTAATAAAGTAACATTTCAGGACATCAAGACCGGACAATTGATTGGTGAGGGAAGAGAGAAAAATGGGCTGTATGTTTTGGAAGATTCAAGCAAAGCCTTTAAAGTAGATAGCAGCAAAATCCAAGAACTTTGGCATGCTAGATTAGGGCATCCTCCCAGTCATATTTTGCAAAAATTAGTTCCTAACTTGAAATTTGATAAGATCAAAGATTGTAGTTCTTGTATTTTAGGAAAACAAACTAAGATACCTTTTGTACAATCTCATCATGAATATAATGATTTATTTGCTTTGGTACATTCTGATTTGTGGACTTCTCCCACTCTATCTCATAAGGGCTTCAAATATTTTGTAACTTTTATAGATCATAAATCTAGGTATACATGGATTTATCTTATTAAAAGGAAATCTGAGGTTTTTGGTTGTTTCAGAGAGTTTGTAATATTGATTGAAAACCAATTTGATAAGAAAGTTAAGGTGTTGAGAACTGATAATGGAGGAGAGTATGTGAACAACTTGTTTAAAGAGTTTTTAGTTAGTAAAGGAATTGTTCATCAAACTACTTGTCCTTACACTCCAGAACAAAATGGAGTGGCTGAACGTAAGAATAGGCATATTTTAGAGGTGGCAAGAACTATGATGTTCTATCACAATGTACCTAGAGAGTTTTGGGGGGAAGCTATTCTCACAGCGACACATCTTATTAACCGAACACCATCCATGGTACTGAAAGGAAAGACACCAATTGAGATTGCTTATAGTACCCAGCCAAACTTGTCCTATCTTAGAATTTTTGGATGTGTATGTTATGTACATATGCCAAGTCATTCAAGAGATAAATTAAGTGAAAGAAGCATTAAATGCATCTTTTTAGGTTATTGTGTAGATACTAAGGGTTATAGGTGCTATAATCCCTTAACTAAGAACAAGTATATTTCTAGAAATGTTACTTTTGTAGAAAATGACTCATATTTTCATAGCAATGGTAATGGAAAAGGTGAAGTTGATGATCCACTTCCTTTAGCCATAATACACAAGTATATACCACTATCTAGTGACGTACTAGGCAACCATGACCAACACTTGAGTAGTGATAACATAGAATCACAAGATCAAGAGTCTAATGAGGGTGAAACCAGCAATGAAAGTCTAGATGCACATTCACCTAGTGAAGTAAGTGAAGATTTACAGTTATCGTCCTAGTAGACTTAGAGACGAGGGAGAGCAAAATGAAATACATAGGGATGAACATTCGAATGTTCAAATAGAATCACTATCTAGTAACCAAGATGGGCCATCTATTAGTATACGAAGTGAGGGGGAGCATGTTGCACCTATGCAAGGCCCAAATCCCCCACTTAGGAGATCTCAAAGAATTCGACAATCTTCATCGGATTGGATGAAGAAAAGAGTGTTTTTCCATGGTAACAAAGTAATCGCACACCCTCTTGACCACTACTACACCTTAGGAAATGTAAAAGAGAGTTTTAGAGCCTTTTTAACTAAAGTAGACACCATTAAAGATCCTAATAACTTTAAGGAAGCTAGGGAATTATCAGTTTGGAGACAAGCCATGCAAGAGGAATTGGATGCTTTAGTTAAAAATAATACATGGGAATTAGTACCTTTACCTTTGGGAAAGAAGGTTGTAGGATGCAAATGGGTGTATAAGACTAAGTTAAATAGTGATGGAACCTTGGACAAACATAAGGCTAGGTTAGTGGCCAAAGGCTTCACTCAAACCTATGGCTTAGACTATACAGAAACTTTTGCACCAGTTGCAAAAATGAACACCATTAGGGTGCTTCTCTCCTTAGCGGCTAATTATAATTAGGATTACATGAGTTTACCTCAAGGATATGATGTTATGGTTCCAAATACACATGTTTGCAAATTGAAGAAAGCCATATATGGATTAAAGCAATCACCAAGAGCATGGTATAATAAGTTGCATAATGCATTGTGTTCTCAAAATTTTAAAGTGAGTGATGCTGATCATTCCTTATTTATTAAGCACTCAAGTGAGGGATCTACCATTGTTCTTATTTATGTGGATGATATTATCATCACCGGTTGTGACATTAATGGCATTAAGAGCATTAAAACATATTTGAAGTCTGCATTTGATGTTAAAGATTTGGGAAACTTACGATATTTTCTAGGTATAGAAATTGCTTATTCCAATGAAGGGCTATTTCTATCCCAAAGAAAATATGTTCTTGATTTGTTAAGTGAGACAGGAAAACTTGGAGCAAAGCCAGCTGTGACACCTATGGAGGCACTAAGAAGGAAGAAAGAGGATAACAAGCATGAAAACGAACATGACAAGGAGGAGCCATACAAGGACATCAAGCTTTATCAAAGACTTGTAGGTAAGCTTATATATTTAACTATTACACGACCTGATATTGTTTTTTCTGTGCAACAGGTAAGTCAACACATGTCATGCCCAAAGAATATACACATGGAAATGGTGAATAGAATTTTAAGGTACATAAAACAAGCACCGGGGCAAGGAATCTTGATGAGAAGAAATGGCCACCACAAGATATGTGCTTACACAGATGCGGATTGGGCCGGTAACTTCGAGGACAGAAGATCAACCACTGGTTATTGCACATTCGTGGGAGGTAATTTGGTGACTTGGAAAAGCAAGAAGCAAAGTGTAGTTGCAAGATCGAGTGCAGAAGCTGAATATAGAGCTATGGCATCTACTACGAGTGAATTGGTTTGGATAAAATCATTAGTGGAAGACTTAGGATTTTCAGTTGAAACACCTATGGACATGTACTGTGATAACAAGGCAGCAACACACATTGCATCTAATCCAGTGTTCCATGAGAGGACCAAGCACATCGAAGTTGATTGTCACTTCACAAGAGAAAAGTACTTGAGCAAAGTGATCAACATGCCTTATGTGAAGAGTGAAGATCAACTTGCGGATATATTCACCAAACCATGTACTCATCAACAACTTCTTAAGGTGAGTTCCAAGTTGAACTTATTCAATTTGTACAAGTCCAACTTGAGGGGGAGTGTTAAAGATGAAGAGATTGAGGGTGAAGATGAAAAGCCCAAATAACTCTTGGATTGATCTATGAATACCCATATCAAGCCCTAAAGCCCAAATTCAAGCTAACTACTAAAGGACGAAATAACGGCTAGTTTTTTAAATTGAAAGATATGCTGTTATGTGTTGTACCTAGCTGTTAGAAAAGTAAAGTAAGCTTGTACCTAGCCGTTAGGATGTTGTATATATAAACCCAAGATGTGTAAATATTTTGAGATAGAATAAAAAAGCTATTCATTTTTCTCTCTTCATGCATTTTCTCTCTATTTGCATTTTTACTTGGTTTATGTTTAATCTTTGAAATTGTGAGCTAAACACATTCAGATTCTATTTATCAACATAATACTACCTATCATGTGGCCATCAAGATGTTGCCATATCAAGTCATTTATGGTAGGTTACCACAGAGATTGTCAAGTCATACCATGGGAAAAAGTAGCCTACATGAAGTGGATTTCACACTTCAAACAAGAGACGAGGTCTTAAAGGGATTCAAGCATGAGCTTGAGCAAGCAAGAGACTGAATGAAGAGACAAGCTGACAAAGGATAGAAGGAAGAAGAGTTCAAGGTAAGAGATTACATTTATCTTAAGATCCATCCCAAAAGAAAGATAAGAGCCAGAAAGCCAACCATAGTTAAGCTAGCTAGGAAGTATTTCGGGCCTTATAAAGTTCTTGAGCATGTTGGAGTAGTAGCATATTGCCTATGATTGCCACTTACATCCAAACTTCATCCGGTATTTCACATTTCATTATTGAGGAAGAAGTTAGGAGATGTGAGAAAAGTAAATGAAGGACTACCCAATGTTTTCAAGGAAGATCACCTTGGGCAGCAGCCAAAGGAAGCTTTAGGATTTCAAATAGTTAGCTATTGGGCAGCAACCAAAGGAAGCCTTAGAATTTCACATAGCCAGCTATGGGCACAATCAAAGGCTAGTATGGAGAGTACTCATCTAGTGGAGTCAGTTGCCTAAGGATGAAGCAACATGGAGGACTATGATGACATCCAATAATGATTCCCTAACTTCCACCTTAAGGACAAGGTAAGTCTTCAAGAAAGGGGGATTGTTGAGGACCTTAAAAGGTAAAGAGAAAGAGAGCGACATAGGAGGCAGCAAAACCAAGCATGGGCCAAAACATGTGCACTTCAAGAATGGACACAGCAGGCATGTAATGCAGCCAAGTTATCACCTGGTCCTAATTGACCACGACATCCATGCAAAGAAGGATTCCAGCATCAGCAGGACACACATAGTGAATTCCAATAGCAATAGGATACACCATGATGAATTCAAGCCTTAGAAGGACACTCCAAGAGAAAGTCCAGCAGCTGTAGTAAATAAGATAAGGCAAGGAGTTTTAGTCCAGGTAGAACTCTACAATTAAGAAGACCAAGAATCCTAGTAGAATTAGAAACCTTTGGATAATTTCTATCTTAATAGAATTCTAGTTGTCTTAGGAGACCTTGTTGACTTAGGAATCGTTCTCCTAAGTGAATAAGGTATTTTAGTACTAGTTAAACTAGGCAAGGCTGTCATTATTATGAATACAACCTTATTATTTGTAATCATAACATTTATTGATTATTAAGCCTTTATTTATTAATCAAGAATATAGCATTTGGCATTCTTGTCTATCTATCTTTGAAGAGTTGTCTTGAGATAACTTGGGCTTAAGTCAAGGTCAAAAGTTATCTTCCTTGTTTAAGAGCTAAGGTTGAAGTTAAAAGTTGTCTTCTTCAACTAAGTCAAGTTGTGATAAGTTCAAGATTTTTCTTGCCTATCCAACATATTCTTTAAGTGTGTGATTAATCTCGTGAACAATTTAAAGGACATCCATGAGAAGAGCTGAAGTATCAAGCAGGACATGTCAAGTTGAGCAGAAGGTTTTTGAGATTGTGCCAATCCTTAAACCATAAAAAGTTAGGACAACAATTCGGGACCCTAACACGCAAGTGCTAGATGCCTCTCCCATGTCTTTCAGAGGTCCTTGTCGCCTACGGAAGTTCATGCCGCACCCTGTCGCAAGTGCCTAATGCTACACCCACACCCACGCGAAGGTTCCTGTTACATCCAGAAGTTTGTCTCGGGCACTGTCACAAGCGTCAGATGCCTCTTCCACACCTGTTGGGAGGTTCCTGTCATTTTTAGAAGTTTGTCCCATAAATTCCCACAAGTGCCATATGTTGCTCCCACACCGTGGGAAGGCTCCCGTTGCTTCTAGAAGTTCATCTCGTGCGCTGCCATAAGCACTGAACGCATCACCAACATCTGTGGGGAGGTTTAAGTGATATCCACAAGTTCATCCTGTGCATACCACGAGCACAAGACTCTGCAACCATGCCCGTGGGGATGTCCCTGTCGCTTTTGCAAGCTCATCCCGCGCACTATGTCGCTGTAACTGGACATGGCCCCCATGCTTGCTTGGAGGATCCCATTGCTTCAGTTGTTCATCCCGCACACTGCCCCAATGTTGAGAACCTAAGTATGAAGGAAAGGCAATGGGCAGAAAATGGGGCGACAAAGGAGAGCATGGGCCAGAAAATGTGCATAACAAGAGTGGCAACAAAAAGTATGCAGCCCTAGCAGTGAAGCCCAACCAGTATTTGACTTAATCATAATTAATGTAGGACACTCATGATGAGTTCCAGTAGCAATAGGATAGTCGCGACAAGAAGAATTCTAAGAGCAGAAGGATATGCATTCAAAGTCCTAGTCCTGGAAGGATAAGCCAAGAAGTCCAGCTACTGTAGAAAACAAGATAAAGTAGGAATTCTAGCCTAGGTAGGAATTCAAGAAAGACCAAGAATCCTAGTAGGATTAAGACACAAAGGATATGGTCTATCTTGATAATATTTTATTTGACTTAGAAAAGCTTGTTGACATAGGAAAACATATCCTAAGTGGATAAGGAACCTAAGTACTAGTTAAATTAGGATAAGACTGTCTTAGGACTATAAATACAGCCCATTATTTGTGAGGAGCTGATAAGCTACGAATTTTGTTATTTTCTCATTCATTAATCAAGAATCAAAGGTAAGCATTCTTGCTCACATTCTTGTTTATATTTCGGTTATCTTTTAAGAGTTGTCTTGAGATAACTTGGGCTTAAGTTAAGGTTAAGAGTTGTCTTCCTTGCTTAAGAGCTAAGGTTGAAGTTAAGAGTTGTCTTCTTCAACCAAGGCAAGTTGTGATAGGTTTAAGAGTTGTCTTACCTATCCAACATATCTTTATATATATTAGTTAACCCGAAGGACAGCTTAGGGGATATAAAATAAAAAAAAGAACTCAAGAAGCAAACGTGACAGCAAGTTAGGAAGGATTCCAGTAGGCGTGCTGACCCGTAAGCTGTAGAAAAGTTGGGGAAAAAAATTGGGACCCCAACACCCAAGCACCGGACGCCTCTTGTACACTTGCAAGGATGTTCCCTTAACTTATAGAGTTGGTCTCACACACTGCTGCAAGTGCTAGACACAACTCCCATGCCAGCGTGGAGGTTCCTGTTGCTTCTATAAATTCGTCCTGCACACTATTGCAAGCATCAGATGCCGCTCCGATTCCCGCGGGAAGGTTCCAGTTGCTTCTAGAAGTTAGTCCTGCACACTGCAACAAGTGCCAGATGCCGCACCCACACCTGCATGGAGGTTCCCATCTCTTCTGGATGTTCATCCTAGGCGCTGCCACAGGTGCTAGATGCCTCTCCCATGCTCGCTGGGAGGTTCCTGCCACTGATAAAAGTTTGTCCCATGCACTGCCACAACTGTCAGATGCTGCTACAATGCCAGCTGAGAGGTTTCCTATTGCTTTTGGAAGTTCGTCATGTGTGATGCCACAAACACCAGATGTCGGTCCCACTCTCATGGGGACATTCTCGCCACTTTCAGAAGTTTGTCTTGCGCACTGCTGCAAGCAGCATACTCCTATCCCATGTCCGAAGAGAGGTTTCCATTGCTTACAAAAGCTTGTCACACGCAATGCTGCAAGCGGCAGACGCCGCTTCCATGCCCTGCACAGAGGTTCTTGTCACTTCCAGAAGTTCATCCTCCGCACTACTGCAAGCACCAAACATATCTCCCTTTCCTTTGGAGAGGTTCCCGTCGCTTCCGGAAGTTTATCCTGTGCACTGCAGCAAGCGCTGGATGCCGCCCGCACACCTGCGAAGAGGTCTCTGTCACTTCTAGAAGTTCATCCTGCACGCTCCCACATGTGCCGGATTCCAATCCATCGCGTGCGGGGAGATTCCTGTCGCTTCTGGAAGTTTGTCCTGCACACTGCTGTAAGCACCCTGCTGCAAGTGCCAGATGCCTCTCCCATGACCACTGGGAGGTTCCCGTTGCTTCTACAAGTTCATCCTGCACACTGACGCAAGTGCTGGATGCTGTTCCCATGCCAGCAAGGAGGTTTCTGCCCCTTTCAGAAGCTCGTCTCGTGCACGGCTCCAAGAGCGGGTTCACCACTTCCACACCCATGCGGAGTTCCAGTCGTTTCCATAAGTTCGTACTGCACACAGCCGCAAGCACGGAATACCACTCCCACAGCTGCGGGGAGGTTCCCGCCGCTTCCAGTTGCTCATCCCATGCACTGCCGCAAGAGCAGGATTCCACTACCACACCCACATGGAGGTTCTCGTGCCGGACACCTCTCCCATGCCCGTGGGGAGGTTCCTGTTGAAATTCTTCAGTCCTTTAATCCCTCCCCAAGAATTAGTTTTCAAACTACAAATGGTAACTTCAGTATAGTTGACTCCATCTATAGTTCTTACAAATCACTAGTAATGTAATCACCAAAGCCATCAACAACATGATCACAAGATAGAAAATCACTCCGAAACTTGAGTACTATAGGGTGTTTCTTGGTTGATGGGTTCCACAAAGCTATGACTCCCTCATGATTTTTCAGAGCAATTAATCCATTGCAAGAACCAATAATTTCTACTTCAGAATTCTTAAATGGGTGATCAAGTTTAACATCATTACCCATGGAATCCAAAATTGTGTAGATGGTACGTTTCCTGGAATTTCAGAAGATGTACTTGAATTCATCATTTATTCAACAAATAAAGAACATAATTTATCTTGAACATTATCAAATTTTATTGAATTATGACTATAAATTTTTTGTATTTTTACTCAACAAATGAGAAATTGTAACAAGGATCAAGATAACTACTATAGCCAATATAGTGCAAAATACTTCAAAAATTTAGATTTTTTTTCTCCATATCTCTTAAATAAACATTCTCATTTATTAAGTACCCTTTCAAAGTCAGAAATATTTTAGGAAGATACAAATTTGAAGTTGGATATTTTGACTAGAAAAAATGCACATAATCTTATAAAAATGCACTGAAAAGTAACTAGAATTTTTCAAAATATCCCATACATGATGCACAGAAATGATGCTTATAATTAGATACACTGAAATATGAGTGTAAAAAAATAGTTTTGTAATAAAGTACACTCTCAAGCATAAGTAGATAGAATTCTATCTTGTCTTAAAGCTTTCTTACTATTTAAAGACATTTGTTTCACGTGCCGGACACTTCTCCCATGCCCGTGGGGAGGTTCCCGTTGGTTCTACAAGTTTGTCCCGTGCACTACTGCAAGTGCCAGAGCCTCTCCCATGTCCGTAGGGAGGTTCCCATCACATACAGAAGTTCACCCCACGTGCTGCTGCAAGCGTCATACACCACTCCCTCGCCTTGTGGAGGTTTACATCACTTCCAAAAGTTCGTCCCGTGCACTGCCCCAAGTACCTGATGCTGCTAACACGCCCACGAGGAGGCTCTTATTGTGAAAAATATTGAAGAAACAAAGAAGTGTGAAAGAAAGTATTGATGAAAGAATAAAGAAGCTTGTTTTTCACTTTACACATCTTGGGTATATATATACAACATCCTAACGGCTAGGTACAAGTTGATTTTACTTTTCTAACAGCTAGGTACAACACATAACAGCATAGCTTTCAATTTCAAGAACTAGCCGTTATTTCGTCCATTAGTGATTAGCTTACTAGCCGTTATTTCGTCCTTTAGTGGTTAGCTTGATATGGGCTTTGGGCTTGATATGGGTGTACATAGGCCAATCAAAGAGTTATTTGGGCCTTTTATCTTCACCCTCAATCCCTTCATTTTCAACACTCCCCCTCAAGTTGGGCTTGAACAAATTGATCAAGTTCAACTTGCATACAAACTTTTGAAGTTGTTGAATACTCAGAGGTTTGGTGAATATGTCCGCCAATTGATCTTCGCTCTTGACATAAGGCATTGAGATTGTCTTGTTCAAATATTTTTCTCTTATAAAGTGACAATCTACCTCTATATGCTTGGTCCTCTCATGAAACACTGGATTGTTTGCAATATGTATCGCTGATTTGTTATCACAATGTAGCTTCATAGGTGCCTCGACATTGAAACCCAAATCTTCAACCAATGCCTTCAACCATATCAATTCACTGGTGGTTGAAGCCATTGCTCTATATTCAGCTTCGGCACTTGATTTGGCCACCACGGTTTGCTTTTTACTCTTCCAAGTCACTAAATTCCCACCAACAAAAGTACAATATCCAGTTGTAGACTTGCGATCTTCAATGCTTCCTGCCCAATCAGCATCCGTGTAGGCAAAAATTTGGTGATGTCCATGTTTCTTCATTAGTAATCCTTGTCCTAGAGTCCCTTTGAGATATTTGAGTATTCGGTCCACCATTTCCATGTGATTGGTCATCGGACAAGTCATGAATTGGCTTACCTGATTCACAGCAAAAGAAATGTCAGGTCTTGTAATAGTTAAGTAGATTAACTTACCCACAATTCTTTGATATTGCTTGATGTCTTCAATTGGTTTGCCCTCCTTCTTTTTGGCTTGTACTTCAATTGGAGTTGATGCTATCTTCCCTCCAAGCTTACCTGTCTCATTCAAAAGATCAAGTGTGTATTTTCTTTGGGATAGAAATAGCCCTTTATTAGAATGGGCTATCTCTATACCTAGAAAATACCGTAAGTGTCCAAGGTCTTTAATATCAAAAGTAGACTTTAAATAACTTTTAGTGCTGTTTATTCCCAAAGTATCACTCCCTGTTATAATGATATCGTCCACATATATTATCACAACAGTAATACCATTATTGGAGTGTTTTATGAATAAAGAGTGATCAGCACTACTAACCTTAAAGTGTTGAGAAGTTAAAGCACCTAACAACTTAGAGTACCAAGCCCTAGGAGATTGTTTTAAGCCATAGATGGCTTTTCTAAGCTTACATACATGCGGTTTTGGTACTTTAATGTTGTATCCTTGTGGGATATCCATGTAAACCTCTTCTTCTAATTCCCCCTAGAGAAAAGCATTTCGAACATCCATTTGATACATTTCCCATTCATAATTAGTGGCTAAGGACAAAATAACTCTAATGGTGTTCATTTTGGCTACTGGGGCAAATGTCTCCGTGTAATCTAAACCATAGGTTTGAGTGAATCCTTTAGCAACCAATCTAGCTTTATGTTTCTCAATGGAACCATCACTCTTCAGTTTGGTTTTGTACCCATTTACACCCAACTGTTTTCTTACCTTGGGGAAGAGTAACAATTTCCCATGTCTTATTCTTAACTAAAGCTTCCAACTCCTCATCCATGGCATTTCTCCAAATAGGAATGTCCTTGGCCTCGTTGTAGCAAGATGGCTCTTTCAAACTATTTAATTTGCTTAAAAACACTCTATAACTCTCTTTAACATTATCTAAGGTATAATAATTTTGTATAGGATGTGCTGTGACTTTGTTCCCATAAAAGAATACCCTATTTTTCTGCCATTCGGATGGAGGCTTCCTAATTCTTTGAGATCTTCTAAGAGGAAAATTTTGATCATGTGATGAAGAATCGGACTCTCTCTCATTTTGACCCACCGGTGAGGAACTAAATGGGATTTCATGCTCTAAAACTAATTGATCATTAGGGTTCTCATCACAAGGTGTTTCCTCACTTTGACTTTCGCTAACTATGTTTTGTTCTTCATTTGATTCCAATGGTTCATGAATATCACCATTCTGTTGTGTTGAATCTTCATAGATAAAATCCTCTTTTTCGCTTTTCATTCAAACTAACTCCATTATTGATTTGATCGTTATTCCTTAACAAACTCAACCGATTACCTACAATAGATAGGGGAAGAGGATCCCCTTTCATTTCTCCTTCATTTCTCACTTTATCAAAGTAAGGATCACTTTCCACTAAGGCTGATATTGTTGATGAACTGCTTCAACTCGTATATTCTCATCAAGTTTCCTTGATGACCAAATTGTCTCTTGATAGACTCCCAAAGTGCTTTAGAAGTTTCAGCCTTTGAGAATGCACCTACCAAGGATGGTTCCATGGAATTTAAAATCCATGTGTACACCAAGTTGTCATTATAACACCAATCTTCATATTCTTCACTTGATGTGTCTGTGGGCTTTGTGATTCTTCCATTCACGAAACCCAATGCTCGTTTTCCACATAATGCTCTTTCAGCGGGATTGATCCAAATTGAGTAATTTTTTCCATTCAAGGGAAATGTGGTAAGTTTCAAGGTGGTGTTACCATCATTATCAACTCCCTTGAAGGAACTTCTGCTCTTGGTGTTGTATGACGAGCCCTCCCTTTCCATTCTTTAATTTGGCTATGAAGGGGAATGTCTTGATACACTAAGAACCAACAAAGCAACAAAAGGTAAAAAGCTAGATTAGAGATGAAACCTGCTCTGATACCATGTGAAAAATATTGAAGAAACAAAGAAGTGTGAAAGAAAGTATTGATGAAAGAATAAAGAAGCTTGTTTTTCACTTTACACATCTTGGGTATATATATACAACATCCTAACGGCTAGGTACAAGTTGATTTTACTTTTCTAACAACTAGGTACAACACATAACAGCATAGCTTTCAATTTCAAGAACTAGCCGTTATTTCGTCCATTAGTGATTAGCTTACTAGCCGTTATTTCGTCCTTTAGTGGTTAGCTTGATATGGGCTTTGGGCTTGATATGGGTGTACATAGGCCAATCAAAGAGTTATTTGGGCCTTTTATCTTCACCCTCAATCCCTTCATTTTCAACACTTATTACTTCTAGAAGTTTGTCTGGTACCCTATTGCAAGTGCTAGTGTGCATCCCACTTCTGCGGGGAGGTTCTAGTCACTTACGCAAGTTTGTCCCTCGCATTAACACACGCACAGAACTCTGCTCTTACGCCCATGGGGATGTTTCCCATCATTTTCCCAACTTTGTCCCATGCACTGCCGCAAGCAGGGGACACCGCTCCTACATCCATGCAGAGGTTCCCATTGCTTCTGTAAGTTCATCCCAATCACTGCTGCAAGTGTTGGAAACCACTAATATGCCCGCACAGAGCTTGACATTCTTCCATAAGTTCACCCTGCACACTGCCACTCCCCACACCTGCAGGGATGTTCCCATTGCTTTCAGAAGCTCATCCCATGCACTGCAACAAGAGTGGGTCACCACTTCCACACCCACATGGAGTTCCAGTCGCTTCAATAAGTTCATCCTGTGCACTGCCGCAAGCACAGGATGCCGCTCTCATGACCGCGGGGAGGTTCCCACAGCTTTCGGATGCTCATCCTGCACACTCCATAAGGGCAGGAACCTCTCTCGTGCCCACAATGAGGTCCAATTGCTTCCACAAGTTTGTTCTGTGCATTACTGCAAGTGCTGGATGCCTCTCCCATGTCCGTGGGGAGGTTCCTATCACTTAGGAAAGTTTTCCTTGTGTGCTGCAGCAAGTGCTGTACACCACTGCCATACCTTGCGGAGGTTTACGTTACTTCCAAAAATTCATCCTGTGCACTACCACACATGCCAGACTCCGCTTTCATGCCCGAAAGGAGCTTTTCGTCGCTGTCAGAAGTTCATCCGGCGCCCTGCTACAAGCATAAGACGCGTCTCCCATGTCTGCTGGGAGGTTCCAGTCGCTTTTGCAAGTTTGTCCCATGCACTAACATAAGCACTGGACTTCACTTCTATGCCCGTGGGGATGTACATATCATTTCTACAGTTTCATCCCGTGCACTGCAGCAAGCGCAAGACACCAGTCCTCCATCCACGCGGAGGTTCCAAAAGCTTCCAAAAGTTCATCCCAAACACTGTCACAAGAGCTGGAAGCTGCTCATAAGTCTATGTGGAGTTTCCCGTTGCTTCCACAAGTTTGTTCTGTGCGTTACTACAAGTGCCGGCTGCCTCTCCCATGTCTGCTGGGAGGTTCCTGTCACTTACAAAAGTTTGCCCTGTGTGCTGCTGCAAGCGCTGTATGCCACTCCCATACCTTGCGGAGGGTTATGTCACTTCCAAAAATTCACCCCGCGCACTGCCACACATGCCAGACTCCGCTTTCACGCCCGGAAGGAGCTTTTCGTAGCTATCAGAAGTTCATCTGGTGCCCTGCTGCAAGCATTAGACATGTCTCCCATGTCTGCAGGGAGGTTCCAATCGCTTTTGCAAGTTTGTCCCGTGCACTAACACAAGCACTGGACTCCACTTCTACGCTCGTGGGGATGTACCTATCATTTCTACAGTTTCATCCCGTGCACTGCAGCAAGCGCAAGACACCACTCCTCCATGCACGTGGAGGTTCCAAAAGCTTCCAAAAGTTCATCTCAAACACAGTCACAAGAGAGATTGAAGCTGCTTATAAGTCTACGTGGAGTTTCCCGTTGCTTCCGTAGGTCCTCCCTACACACTACCACAAGCACCCAATGCCACTCCCATGCCTAGGCAGAAGTTCCCCTCACTTCCAGAAGTTCCTCCCATGCACAAGCACAAGTGCCAGACACCACTCCCATGCCCGCGGACAGGTTTCTGTTGCTTCCGAAAGTATGTCCTATGCACTACTGCAAGTGCCCGATGCCAGTCCCATGCTTGTGTGGAGGTTCCCGTCGCTTCTGCAAGATCGTAACAAGCACTGCTGCAAGCCCCTGACGTCGCTTCCACACCCGCCCGGAGTTTACTGTCACTTCCAAAAGTTCACCCCATGCACTGTCACATGCGCGGGAGGCTGCTCCAATGCCCACACAAAGGTTTTTGTCACTTCCGTAATTTGGTCCATTGCACTGCCGTAAGTGATGGATGCCATTCCCACCTTCACGGGTGTGAAAAATATTGAAGAAACAAAGAAGTGTGAAAGAAAGTATTGATGAAAGAATAAAGAAGCTTGTTTTTCACTTTACACATCTTGGGTATATATATACAACATCCTAACGGCTAGGTACAAGTTGATTTTACTTTTCTAACAGCTAGGTACAACACATAACAGCATAGCTTTCAATTTCAAGAACTAGCCGTTATTTCGTCCTCTAGTGGTTAGCTTGAAATGGGCTTTAGGCTTGACAAGAGTGTCCATAGACCAATCAAAGAGTTATTTGGGCTTTTTATCTTGACCCTCAATCTCTTCATCTTCAACACTCCCCCTCAAGTTGGGCTTGAACAAATTGATCAAGTTCAACTTGCATACGAACTTTTGGAGTTGTTGAATACTAGGAGGTTTGGTGAATATGTCCGCCAATTGATCATCACTCTTGACATAAGGCATTGAGATTGTCTTGTTCAAATATTTTTCTCTTATAAAGTGACAATCTATATGCTTGGTCCTCTCATGAAACACCGGATTGTTTGCAATATGTATCGCCGATTTGTTATCACAATGTAGCTTCATAGGTGCCTCGACATTAAAACCCAAATCTTCAACCAATGCCTTCAACCATATCAATTCACTGGTGGTTGAAGCCATTGCTCTATATTCAGCTTCAGCACTTGATTTGGCCACCACGGTTTGCTTTTTGCTCTTCAAAGTCACTAAATTCCCACCAACAAAAGTACAATATCCAGTTGTAGACTTGCGATCTTCAATGCTTCCTGCCCAATCAGCGTCCGTGTAGGCAAAAATTTGGTGATGTCCATGTTTCTTCATCAGTAATCCTTGTCCTAGAGTTCCTTTGAGATATTTGAGTATTCGGTCCACCATTTCCATGTGATTGGTCATTGGACAAGTCATGAATTGGCTTACTTGATTTTTCATTGTCCTAGAATTTTTCATTGGATGCCGCGCCCATGCCCGCAGGGAGGTTCCTGTCACTTCAAGAAGTTTGTCCAGCATACCACTGCAATTGCATTGCCACAAGCATCATACATTGCTCCATGCCACTCTGGAGGTTCTTGTCGCTTCCGCAAGTTCATCTCGTGCACTGCCACATGCATCAGATGCTGCTCCCATGCCCACGCAGACGTTTCCGTCGCTTTAACAAGTTCATCAGATGCACTACTGCAGTGTTGACAACCTTAGGACGCAAAGGGAGAGTGAGAGAATGTGCGCAAGGCACCAAGAAGCAAGAGAGGCAGAAATAGGCCAGAATGTGAGCGTAACAAGCCTGAACGCAGCAAGCAGTAAAGCATGGCCAAGTTCTCACTCAGTTCGAATTGATTGTGGAAATCCAAGCCAAGAAGAAGACAAGCATTGGCAGGACACGCGTGATGCAATCCGAGCAGGAGAAGGAGAGTGACGGTGTGAAGAACTCTAGCAACAGCAGGACGTCTTGGCAGGTTTACTTCAGCAAGAGGACCATGCCAAAGAGAAGTCTTGGAGAGAAAGGACACACCACAGCAGAAGTTATAATCCAAGAAGGAAACAGCAAGCAGAAGTTCAGCAGCTGTAGGAGAGAAGATAAGATAAGGACAGAAAGACTTAGTCAAAATAGGAATTCAAGTTTTTGTAGGAATTCAAGGAAGACCAAGAATCCTAGTAGGGTTTGGAAACAATGGGATAAGGTCTATCATGATAATGTTTTAGTTGACTTAGGAAAACATATCCTAAGTGGATAAGGAACCTAGGTACTGTTAAAGATGAAGAGATTGAGGGTGAAGATGAAAAGCCCAAATAACTCTTGGATTGATCTATGGATACCCATATCAAGCCCAAAGCCCAATTCAAGCTAACTACTAAAGGACAAAATAACGGCTAGTTTTTTAAATTGAAAGATATGCTATTATGTGTTGTACCT
This sequence comes from Xylocarpus granatum, assembly GCA_019650275.1. Classification (NCBI taxonomy): domain Eukaryota; kingdom Viridiplantae; phylum Streptophyta; class Magnoliopsida; order Sapindales; family Meliaceae; genus Xylocarpus; species Xylocarpus granatum. Next base: position 21,667 of record BNST01002136.1, read on the forward strand.
AGCTGTTAGAAAAGTAAAGTAAGCTTGTACCTAGCCGTTAGGATGTTGTATATAAAAACGCAAGCTGTGTAAATATTTGGAGATAGAATACAAAAGCTCTTCAATTTTCTCTCTTCATCTATTTTCTCTCTACTTGCATTTTTTTATTTGTTTATGTTGAATCTTTGAAAGTGTGAGCTAAACACATTCAAATTCTATTTATCAACATGTACTAGTTAGATTGAGATAAGGCTATCTTAGGACTATAAATACAGCTCATTACTTGTGAGCAGAAACATATGCTCCGAATTTTGTATATTTCTCATTCATTAATCAAGAATCAAGGTTAGCATTCTTGCTTCCATTCTTGTTTATATTTCAATTATCTTTTAAGAGTTGTCATGAGATAACTTGGGCTTAAGTCAAGGTGGAAAGTTTTCTTCCTTGCTTAAGAGCTAAGGTTGAAGTTAAGAGTTGTCTTCCTCAACAGGCAAGTTGTGATAGGTTTAATGTTGAAATAAAGTCGAGTGAGCCAATTGATCAATCTCCATCCCATTTGACCCTTGAGTTATTTTCTTTGATTCTTGTCCCCTAAGCTGTCCTTCTGGATTAACTAATGTATAAAGGTCCTCAACAGTCTGGCAGTGTGCGGGACAAACTTCTGGGAGCGACCAGAGCATCCCCGTGGGTGTGGCAGCTGTGTTTGGCGCATTTGGAAGTTCCAGGAGCGACCAGAAAATCACCACGGGCTCGGCAGAGGTGTTGGGCACATTCGGCAGTGCTCAAGATGAACTCCCGGGAGTGACCAAAACATCCCCGCTGCACGCCAGAGACTTCGGGCGTGTTCGACAGTGTGCAGGACAAACTTCCGAGATCAACCAGCATATCCCTGCAGGCATGGTAGAGGCATTGGGTGCGTTCGGCAGTGCATGGGACAAACTTCTGGAAGTGACCAGAACATGCCCGCGGGCGCAGCAGATGTGAGGGCACATTCAGCAGTGCAGGGGTCGAACTTTCGGGAGAGACCGGAATATCCCCGCGGGTGTGGCAGTGGCGTTTGAAACGTTCGGCAGTGTGTGGGACAAACTTCTGGGAGCAACCGGAACATCTCTGTGGGCACAGCAAAGGCATCAGGCATGTTCAGCAGTGCGCAGGATGAACTTTTGAGAGCAATTGGAACATCCCCGTGGGTGCTCCAGCGATGTCGGTGTGCTTGGCATTGCACGGGACGAACTTCCGGGAGCAATCAGAATATCACCACGGGCACAGCAGAGGTTTCGATCGTGTTGGACAGTGCATGGGACAAACTTCCAGGTGCGACTGGAACATCCCTGCGGGCGCAGCAGAAGAGTCGGGCTCATTCAGCAGTGCACGGGACGAACTTCACAGAGCGATGGGAACATCTACACTGGGGCTGCAGTGGCATCGAGCACGTTTGGCAGTGCACAGCATGAAATTTCAGGGGCGACCGGAACATCTCATGGGCACAGCAGAGGTGTTGTGCATGTTCGGCTGTGCTTGGGACGAACTTCTAGGAGTGACTGGAACATCCTCGCGCGCGCAACAGAGGCTTCAGACTCATTCAGCAGTGCGCCAGATGAACTTCCCAGTGCAATACTGTGGGTGTGGCAGCAGCATCATGCGTGTTTGTCTGTGTGCAGGAGGAACTTCTGGGAGTGACCGAACATCCCTGCAGATACAGCAGAGGCTTCAGAAGCATTGGGCATTGCACGGGATGAACTTCCTAGAGCATCCAAAACATCCCCATGGACCGGCAGTGGCATTGGGCACATGGTGCACTAAGCAATGTGCAGTACAAACTTCCAAAAGCGACCGGACATCCTTGCAGATGCGGCAGTGGCGTTGAACATGCTGGGCAATGCGTGGGATGAACTTCCAGGAACGATTGGAACATCCTCGTGTACGCAGCAGCTGCATTGGGTACATTCCATAGAGTGTGGTATGAACTTCTGGGAGCGACTTGAACATCTCTGTGGGCATGGCAGTAGCGTCAGACACGTTCGGCAGTGCACAAAATGAAGTTCTGGGAGCGACTGGAAACTTCCTCATGGCTGAGGAAGAGGCTTCGGGTGCATTGGGCAGTGCATGGGATGAACTTCTGGCTGTGACCGGAGCATCCCTTGGGTGCAGCAGCAGTGCTGGACACGTTCAGCAGTGCGCGGGACGAACTTTTGTGAGTGACCGGAACATTCCAGCGCATGCGGCAGAGGCTTCGGGCGTGTTGGGCAATGTGTGGGATGAACTCCGGGAGCAACCAAAACATCCCCCCAGACGTGGCAGAGGCGACGAGCACGTTCGGCATTGAGCAGGATGAACTTCCGGAAGCAACTGGAATATCCCCGCTGGTGCGGCAGCGGCATCAGACACGTTCAGTAGTGCAAGGAGCGAACTTTTGGGAGCGACCTGAAAATCCCGGTGGGTGCAGTAGATGCATCGAGCATGTTTGGCAGTGCATGGGATGAACATCCGGGACCGACTGGAACATCCCCGCATGTGCTGCAGAGGTGTCGGGTGCGTTCTACAGTGCACATGACGAACTTCTGTGAGCAACCGGAACATCCCTGTGGGCGAGGCAGAGGTTTGGGCACATTGGGCAGCGTAAGGGATGAACTAGAGGGAGTGACTGGGACATCCCCGCTAGCGTGGCAGAGGTGTGGGGCATGTTCGGCAGTGCACAGGAGGAACTTTCGGAAGCGCCCAGTACACCCGTGGCACGGGAAAGGCATCGGGTGCGTTCATTAGTGCAAAGGACAAACTTTTGGCTGCGACCGGAATGTCCCCAAGGGCGGGGCAGAGGCGTCGTACGTGATCGGCAGTGCGTGAGACAAACTTCCGGAAGCTACCGGAACATCCCTGCAGGCACGGTAGCGGCATCGGGCACATTTGGCAGTGCATGAGACAAACTTCCTGGAGCTTCCAGAGCATTGCTGCAGGCACGACAGAGGCATTGAGTGCATTCAGCAGTGCGCGCGGCGAACTTCCGGAGCGACCAGAACATCCCCATAGATGTGGCAGCAGCATCGGGTTCATTCGGCAGTGTGCATGACAAACTTTGGGGAGCGACCGGATTATGCCCATGAGCACAGCAGAGGCTTTGGGCGTGTTGGGCAGTGCACAAGACGAACTTCCGGGTGCAATTGGAACATCCCTGCAGGCGCAGCAATGGCTTCGGGCGCATTGGACAGTGCACACGTGGAACTTCTAGGAGCAACTTGAACATCCCTGCGGGCACAGCAGAGGCTTCAGGCACATTTGACTGGGTGCAAGATGAAATTCCAGGGGCGACCGAATCATCCCCGCTGGCGCAGCAAAGGCAACAGTTGCGTTCGGCAGTGCGCAGGATGAACCTCCGGGAGCGACTGCAACATCTCTGCAGAAATGGGAGCAGCATCGGACACACTCGGCAGTGCACGGGACAAATTTTCAGGAGCAACCGGAACATCCCCGCGGGTGTGGTAGAGGATTTGGGTCCATTGGGCAGTACATGGGACAAACTTTTGGGAGCGATCAGAACATCCCCACAGGCATGGCATTGGTGCCAGATGAACTTCAGGGAGCGAACAGAACATCCCCGCGGGTGCAGCAGAGGTTTCGGGCACATTGGGCAGTACACGGGATGAACATTCGGGAGCAACCAGACCATACCCTTGGGCGCAGCAGAGGCTTTGGTCGCATTGGGCAGTGTGTGGGACGAACCTGAGAGAGCGACCAGAATATTCCCACGGGCACGGCAGAGGCTTTGGGTATGTTGGGCAGTGCATGGGATGAACTTCCAGGAGCAACCGGAACAACCCTGAGGAAGTGGCAGAGGCGTTAGGCGAGTTCGGCAGTTCGTGGGACAAACGTCCAGGAGCGAACGGAACATCCCCACGGGCACGGAAGATGCTTCAGGCATGATGGGCAGTGTGCGGGGCGAACTTCCAGGAGTGACCCAAACATCCCCACAGGCGCAGCAGAGGCACCAGACACGTTTCGGCAGTGGGGGACGAACTTCCGGAGCGACCAGAAAATCCCTGCTGGCATGGCAGCGGTGTCGTGAGCATTCAGCAGTGCACGGGATGAACTTTTGGAAGTGATCAGAAAATCCCAGCAGGCACGACAGAAGTGTTAGGTGTGTTCAGCCGTGCTTGGGACGAACTTCCAGGAGTGACCGGAACGACCCCACAGGTGTGGGTGAGGCATCAGGCGTGTGCAGCAATGTGTGGGACGAACTTCCGGGTGCCACTGGATCATCCTCGTGAGCATGGCATAGGCTTTGACGTGTTGGCCAATGGACGGAAAGAACTTCTAGGAGTGACCAGAACATGCCCACGGGCGCGATAGAGGCATCAGGTGCATTTGGCAGTGCACAAGACAAATTTCTAGGAGTGACCAGAATATCCCCGCGGGTGCAGTAGGGACTTCAGGTGCGTTGGGCAGTGTGCAGTACGAATTTCCGGGGTAACAAGAACATCACCCTGGGTGTGGCAGAGGCATTGGGTGCATTCGGCAGTACGCGGGAAGAACTTGTGTAACCAACTTTCAGGAGTGACCGGAACATCCCCGCTGGCGCAGCAGCAGTGTTGTGCACATTTGGCAGTGCACGGGGCAGACTTCCGGCTAGGACTGGAAAATCCCCACAACAGCGGCATCGGGCACATTTGGCAGTGCTTAGGATGAACTTCCAGGAGCGACTAGAACATCCCTGCAGGCGTGGAAGAAGCGTCGGATGTGTTTGGCAGTGTATGGGGTAAACTTCCTGGAGCAACCAGAACATCCCAGCAGGCACGAGCAGAGTTGTCTAGCATGTTAGACAGTGTGTGGGATGAACTTTCAGGAGCAACCGAAACATCCCCGTAGGCATGGCAGAGGCACCAGGTGCATTTAGGTGTGTGTGAGATGAACTTCTAGGAGCAGCTGGAACATCCCCATAGGTGCGGCAGTGGCATCGGGAGCGTTTGGTAGTCATGGGACGAACTTCCGGGAGTGACCCGAGCATCCCCGCATGTGCGGTTGTGACATTGGACACATTCGACAGTGCATGGGGTGAACTTCCAGGAGCGACCAGAACATCCTTGCAGGACTGGCAGCAGCATTGGCCATGTTTGGCAGGGCATGGGACAAACTTCCGGAAGTGACCCAAATATCTTCGTAGGCACGGCAGTGGTGTCAGACACGTTCGGCAGTGCACGGGACAAACTTTGGGGAGTGACCTCAACATCCCTGCAGGACTGGCAGCTGCATTCGGTAGTGTGCGGGATGAACTTCCAGGAACGACTGGAACATCCCCGCAGGCGTGGCAGAGGCATTTGGTGCATTTGGTATTGCGCAGGACACATTTTTGGGAGCGATTGGAACATCCCGACAAGCGCAGCATAGGCTTCAGGTGCGTTTAGCATTGCATGGTACGAACTTCCGGGAGTGATTGTTAAATCCCCGTGGGCTCGGCAGAGGCATCGGATGCATACGGCAGTACTTGGGACAAACTTCCGGGAGTGATCAGAGCATTCCCATGGGTGTGGTAGAGGTGTCGGGCACATTTGTCCATGCATGGGACAAACTTCCAGGGGCGATCGGAACATCCCTTTGGGCTTGATAGAGGCGTCGGATGCATTCGGCAGTGCTTGGGATGAACTTCTGGGAGTGGCCGGAACATCGCCGTGGGCGTAGCAGAGGCATTGAGCACGCTCGGTAGTGTGCAGGAAAAACTTCAGGGAGTGACCAGAACACGCCTGCAGGCACGGCAGAGGCATCAAGGGCATTGAGCAGTGCATGGGACAAATTTCAGGGAGTGACCGCAAAATACTCGCGGGCTCGGCAGTGGTGTTAGATGCGTTTGGCAGTGTTACGATAAACTTCTGGGAGTGACTGGAACATCCTTGTGGGTGTGGCAGCAGCATTCGGCATGCTCAGCTGTGTGCCGGAACATAACCACGGGTGTGGCAGAAACATCGGGCACATTCAGCCATGCATGAGATGAATTTCTGGGTGCAACCAGAACATCCCTGCCAGCGCAGCAGCAGTGTTGGACGAGGAAGAGCTAGTAATAAATCAGGAAATAGATACAGAGTAGATACAGATACAATTATAAATGGATTATCAACTAAAGGAATTAGAATGATCAGACCAGAAATAATAGATCCAACTAGATTAGCAGGATTAGGATGGAATTTACAAAAATTTGTAGAAATCAATACCAGAAAAACTGTGTTAATACCAGAGAGTAGTACAATATATACAGATTTAGATGGAAATCAGAATATCAGATTTGATAATTTTATAGAACAAAGAAACACAGGAACTTCAGAATTTGATAGTGATGAGGACTCTTTAGAACAGAATATTAATACTATAGGAAAAAGCTAAAATGTCAATAAATACTGATTTCAATTTACATAGAGCAATAGTAAATTCATTATTAAGAATAAATATAGATAACAGATTAAACTTAGCTGCATTTAGAAATATGTTAATTGAAGAAATAGAAAGGTTAGAACAAAGATTATCACAAATATCAATAGAAAATACTTTTAGATACAGAATAGAAGTAAGATTAAATTTATTAAAAACAATAGAAAATTGGCTAAAACATAGTTTAGTAGCCCCTAGATTATAAAATGTCTGAAAAACAAAAGATAAGAGAATTATATAGTAAATATCCAAATTATGATTGGACAGTTAATTTTGAAGAAATTCCAGATTTAGATGATTGTAGTTTATTTATAGATATGGTATATGGAGAAAATTATCCTAAAATAGGAGAAAGGAATAAAAAATATGAAGTTCTCATTTGCTTTTACATGTTCTATTTTACATTCTACTCCAGTAATTTTTAAATAATCAATAAATTTTATCCATCTATTAGTACTTAACTTGCTAGAATTTATTTTATTATAAAATTTTACTATAGCATTACAATCTGTTCTCAAAGTATATTCTAATTTGTCAAAGATAAAAATTTTAAATTTTTCTAAGGTATTTATGCATGCTAATATTTCTGCATCAATACTAGTTACCTTTGTCTTATACTTCCCACTAGTATATCTACTTAACTTTTCTAAATTACGAGGGTCCAGAAGTT
>BNST01002140.1:0-28007 GCA_019650275.1 Xylocarpus granatum
CTCATATAATTTGATGCACCTAATTTCGAGTAGAACTCTTACCACAAGGAGTCCTATGCGTAGTTGAACTCTATTGCACACAGCAGCCCACCATGCTGCGCCACATCAAACTCATACTGCACTTAGGAGTTATGATCCAACTAGTAGGTCATACTCAAAACTATTGGTGTAATCCACTTGCTCTATTGGGCCACAGGAAGAATCCTATCCCAACTCAAACTCTACAAGTGGTGCCCCACACGCCTCTATCCTCTAAGTTTTTGGACCATAAGGAATCCATTCAACCCTACATTGATCGGGAAATATGTCTCCAAACATAGATGTGCGAGGAACCCTCTCATTCTGCCAGCACAGTGTGCCCGCTAGCGCCACAAATCCTGCTCACCAGTGCTGCACAGCCTACCTGCCAGTGCCACCCACTGGTGCCCAGCGTTGAACATAGGTACCTAGCACCCCGCAGTGCCGTGCACTGCCCCTTTGCGTGCTGCATGCCTGCAGGCCACATTATCCTCTATTCGCTGCCTACCAAGCCCAACTTACCTTTGTTGTGCTTGCTTCTATACTCGATCCTTCACACCTTGTGTGTGTTGTGCTTACAACCTGCAAAATCTCCCCGTTGGCTAGGACAAGGTGCCATCTTACCCTCGGGTGCCTGCTTCTACTCAAGGCCATGACAAACCTTTGCCACGTTGATGAATCAAACGGGACAGCAGTTAGGAAGGATTCTAGTAGGCGTGCTGACCCCTAGGTGTAGAAAAGTTGGGGAAAAAAATCGGGACCCCAACAGTTTGGCAGTGAGCAGGACAAACTTCTAGGAGTGACCACAACTACCCGCAGGCGCTGCACTGGCATCATGCGAGTTCGGCAGTGTTAGAAATAAAGTCGAGTGAGCTGATTGATCAATCTCCAGATTCATAGCAGCATCATGATTGTGTTGCATTGGAGATGAAAAGATTGAGGGTGAAGATGAAAAGCCCAAATAACTCTTTGGCTGATCTATGATACCCACATCAAGCCCAAAGCCCATGTCATACTAAACCACTAAAGGACAAAATAACAGCTAGTCCTTTAAAGTTAAAAGATGTGCTTTTGTATGTTGTACCTAGCTGTTAGAAAAGTAAAGTGAGTTTGTACCTAGCTGTTAGGATATTGTGTATATAAACACAAGATGTGTAAATGTTTAGACAATTGAATAAGAAGTAGAAAACAATTCTCTCATCTTCTTCATCTTTTTCTCCTTGGTGAAAGTTCTCTCATTCTCTCATCAAACTAACATGGTATCAGAGCAGTAAGCTCCTATCATTCTTCTTGTTTTTTATTCTTTTACATTGGTGCTTCAAAGAAAAAAAAATCCCTCATTCTGTGCCCAAATCTAAATGGCAAATGAGGGATCCTCTTTAGGCACCAACAAATCCAGTGAAGCACCTTCTCAAACCACCATCAACACCTCTACTAGAACCAATTCCATGAAAATGGAAGTAGATGCTAACACCTCCCTTAAACTCACCACAATTCTACTAAACAACCACAACTACCCCATATGGGTCAAGGCTGCAACAAATGCTTTGTGTGGTAAAGGTAGATACGGGTTTGCCACAGGAAGGGTTAAGAGACCGTTGGATGATGATGGATTTGAAGAATGGTTCCAAGTAGACAAAATGGTTCTAACTTGGATCCTTAACTCAATAGAACCAAGCTTGATTGGTATCTTCTCCAATGCCGAGACTTCAAAAGAGTTGTGGGATTCTATCAAGAGAATCTATGGTCAACAAAAGAATCTCATAAGAGTGTATGAGCTTAAATCTTTCTTGAATAAGCTTAATCAAGGTGAGATGAGCTCAGTTGAGCACCTCGGAAAATTTGTAGAGGCATGGTATGACCTTCACTCCTATAGGCCAAAAACTAACGAGATTGCCATTATTCTTGCACGTGCTAATGAGGATAAGGTATTTACTTAGCTTGCTAGCTTAAACTCCAAGTTTAATGACATTCGGAACCAAATACTGAGAAGCAATGAAATACCTCCCTTTGAAGAGGTTTGTTACATGATCAACAAGGAAGAAACAGCCCCATTGTGTCCTGGACGTAAATGGCCATGACCACAAGGTGGAGACAAATGCTTTTTCTGCTCAAGAGAAGCTTAAACTGAAGCCTTAGTGACCAAGTCAAAGGGAAACAGCAACAGACCCAAATGGAGCTAAGTGTGACCATTGTCACAAGAATGGTCACTCTAAAGATCGATGCTGGTATCTTCACCCAGAACTCATGCCTTCACGGTTCAATAAGGGTAAAGACTCAAATCAAAGTATCCACGGTGTTCCAAGTGCCCATTCAGCTCCCATCACCGAGACTTCAAGTGTTCACTCATTTAGCCTCGATGATATTGCCAAGGTGATACAGAACCAACTCCAAATCAATATGGAAGCACTTGGAACCCAACACCATGCTCATAAAGGCAAATGGGAGGACGGTACTCTTCTTAACTCTCACTTTTACTCTCACAATGATCATGAACCATGGATTATAGACTCAGGTGCTAGTGGTCATATATTTAGAAACATAAATAAAGCATCTAGACTATATCCTTTAAGGAAAATACAAAGTGTCAAAGTTGCTAATGGAAAGCATGTTCCCATTAAGTATTCAGCGGATTTAGATTTATTGTCAAAACATACTAAAGGGTTCTATATTCCTAATTTTGATTCTAATCTATTATCGGTTAGTAAACTCACTAAAGACTTAAATTGTATTGCTATATTTAGTCTTAATAAAGTGATTTTTCAGGATATTATAACCGGGAAGAAGATTGGTGAAGGTTTCACTGAAAATGGCCTCTACATGTTAAATGACGCAAAACAAGCTTTTAGGGTCACTAAACAAATTAATTCACATGAGCTATGGCATGCACGGTTGGGACATCCTTCTAATCACATTTTGAATAGTCTAGTTCCTGATTTAAAAGATTGTTACATTTCTATGTGTGAAGCATGTCTTTTAGGAAAACAAACTAGACCACCTTTTGTACTGTCAGAACATGAATGTGATGATGTTTTTGATTTAATTCATTCTGATTTATGGACTGCTCCTGTGACATCTCATGATAACTATAGATACTTCGTTACATTTATTGATCACAAATCTAGATATACGTGGGTATACCTTTTAAAATGCAAGTCAGACACATTACCATGCTTTAAACGCTTTATGCTTTTTGTCACTAACCAATTTGGCAGAAAATTAAAATGATTAGAACTGATAATGGTGGAGAATATGTCAATAATTCCTTTAAGGAATACTTGGTAAGTGAATGGATTGTACATCAAACTACATGCCCATACACTCCAGAACAAAATGGAGTGGCAGAGAGGAAGAATAGACATATCTTGGAAGTTGGAAGATCAATGATGTTCTACCATAATGTTCCTAAGCATTTCTAGAGCAATGCCATCCTCACTGCTGTTCATTTGATAAATAGAACACCAACAAAGGTTCTAAAAGGCAAGACTTCGAATGAGGTAATGTTTAATCATAAGCCAAATCTTTCATATCTTAAAATTTTTGGATGTATATGTTATGTTCATATTCCTTGTAGCAATAAGGACAAACTTAGCTATAAAAGTCAAAAATGCATATTCCTAGGTTATGTCACAACCCAAAAGGGTTATAGATGCTTTGACCCCAAAACAAATAGGTTGTTTGTATCTAGAAATGTAACATTTTTAGAGCATGAACCCTACTTCGAAAAACATGAACTCAAAACCAATGGTAAGGGGGAGGATGTGGGTAATTCCACCCAGGTCCTGTTATTGACACTATTCACACAAAGGGACCCATTCTTGAACTTAGGAAGAATATGCATAAGTAGCTAGAATTTCAAGAGGAATCATCTCAAAATGAGAATGATCCTTACCCTCTTAGACAAACAAATGATGAGAATGAACCTACTTTTGCCCAAGATGATTCATCCCACGATCAGATTGATCCAGATCATCTTGGAGATGACCAAATTAGTAGCCATGACACACCAAATCAATTTATGGGTAGTGATGCTCATGCTACACAAGAACTACCCACACTCAGAAGATCTACTCGGATCAAAAAACCTGCCTCCAAAATGGATGAAAACTAGAGTGTTTCATCATGGAAACCATGTAACCAATCACCCTATTCAAAGCTACTATACTCATGATCACATTAAAGATCAGTATAAAGCTTTTCTAAATGCCATCGATGATATTCAAGAGCCTTCCAATTACCAAGAGGCCCAAATTAGCCCAATTTGGAGAAGTGCAATGAATGAAGAGCTTAAGGCTCTAATTCGCAATCCAAGCGAAGATCAACTAGGAGACTTGTTCACAAAGGCTCCTACTAAAAAACATATCGGGATCGTAATAAGCAAGTTGAATTTGAACAACATCTTCAAGCCCTAACATGAGGGGGAGTGTTGAAATAAAGTCGAGTCAGCCGATTGATCAATCTCCAGATTCATAGCAGCATCGTGATTATGTTGCATTGGAGATGAAAAGATTGAGGGTGAAGATGAAAAGCCCAAATAACTCTTTGGATGATCTATGAGTACCCACATCAAGCCCAAAGCCCATGTCATACTAAACTATTAAAGGACAAAATAACGGCTAGTCTTTTAAAGTTAAAAGATGTGCTTTTGTATGTTGTGCCTAGCTGTTAGAAAAGTAAAGTGAGTTTGTACCTAGCCGTTAGGATAGTGTGTATATAAACACAAGATGTGTAAATGTTTAGACAATTGAATAAGAAGTAGAAAACAATTCTCTCATCTTCTTCATCTTTTTCTCTTTCGTGAAAGTTCTCTCATTCTCTCATCAAACTTAACAGGTAGTGCGTGGGGCAAACTTCCAGCAGCAATTGAAACATCCCTGCAGGCGTGGGAGAGGTGTTGGGCATGTTCTGCAGTGTGCACGATGAACTTCCGGGAGCAACCCTGAACATCCCTCTGGCCCAGCAGTGACATTGGACACATTTGGCAGTGAGTGTTACAAACTTCCGGGACTGACAGAAACATCCACGTGAGTGTGGCAGAGGCCTTGGCTGTTGGGTAATGCACGGAACTAACTTTTGAAAGTGACTGGAACAGCCTTGTGGGCATGGCAGAGGTATTGGGTGAGTTCAGCAGTGCGCTAGACGAACTTCCGGATGCGACTGGAACATCCCCCCGGGTGTGGCAGGGGCTTTGGGCATGTTTGGCAGTGTGCGAGACAAACTTGTGGGAGTGACCGAAAAATCTCTGCAGGCTCAGAAGAGGCATCGGACGAGTTCGGCAGTGTTAGAGACGAACTTTTGGGAGCAATCGGAAAATCCCCGCAGGTGTGGAAGAGGCGTTGGGCACATCCGTGTTGAGGACCTTAGGAGGCAAATGGAGCATGAGCGAATGCACGCGAGGCGTCAAGCAGCAAGAGAGGTAGAAACGGGCCAGAATGTGTGTGCAACAAGCTTGCATGCAGCAAGCAGTGAAGCACGGCCAGGTTCTGACTCTCAGTCCTAATCAATTGCGGAAATCCAGGCTATGGTGCAGGATGAACTTTCAGGAGTGACCAGAACATCACTGCATGTGGGACAGAGTTATCGGGCACATTCGGCAGTGCATGGGACAAGCTTTCGAGAGTGACCAGAACATCGCCATGGGCTCGGCAGAGGCATCAGGTTCGCTCAACAGTGCATGGGATGAACTTCCAGGAGTGACTGGAACATTTCTGAATATGAGGCAGCAGCGTCGGGCTCATTCAGCATTGCATGGGATGAACTTTCAGGAGCTACTGGAACATCACCACAGGCATGGCAAAGGCAATGGCCACTTTCGGCAGTGCATGGGACGAACTTTCTGGAGCGACTAGAACATTCCCATAGGTGTGGCTGAGGCATTAGGTGCATTTGGCATTGTGTGGGACGAACTTTCAGGGGAGCAACCAAAACATTCCCATTGGCACAGCTGAGGCGTTAGGCACATTCATGTTGGGGTCCTGATTTTTTTCCCAACTTTTTTATACCTTAGGGGTCAGCATGCCTACTAAAAACCTTCCTAACTTGCTTTCCCATTTGATTTTTGAGTTCTTTTCTTAGATTTATGTCCCCTAAGCTGTTCTTTGGGATAACTAATATATAAAGGATATGTTGGATAGGCAAGACAACTATTAAACCTATCACAACTTGCCTTGGTTGAAGAAGACAACTCTTAACTTTAACCTAAGCTCTTAAGCAAGGAAGACAACTCTTCACCTTGTCTGAAGCCAAAGTTATCTTAAGACAACTCTTAAAAGATAACCAAAATATAAACAAGAATGGAAGCAAGAATGCTAACCTTTGACTCTTGATTAATGAATGAGAAATATACAAAAAAGAAGCATATGTCCTCTTCACAAATAATGGGTTGTATTTATAGTCCTAAGACAACCTTATCCTAATTCAACTAGTACTTAGGTTCCTTATCCATTTAAGATATGTTTTCCTAAGTCAACAAGCTTTTCTAAGTCAACTAAAACATTATCAAGATAGACCTTATCCCACTGTTTCCTAATCCTATTAGGATTCTTGGTCTTTCTTGAATTCCTACTTAGACTAGAATTCCCACTTTGACTAAGTCTTTCTATCCTTATCTTATCTCCTCTCCTACAGTTGCTGAACTTCTTCTTGCTGTTTCCTTTTGGATTAGAACTTCCATTATGGTGTGTCCTTCCATTCCAAGACTCCTCCTTGACGTGAACATCTTGCTGAAGTCAAACCTGCCACGACATCCTACTGCTGCTGGAGTTCTTCATGCCGTCAATCTCCTTCTCCTGCTAGGATTGCTTCATGCGTGTGCTAACAATGCTGGTTTTCTTCTTGGCTTGGATTTTTGCAATCAACTAGGACTGAGTCAGAACCTGGCTGTGCTTCACTGCATGCTGCATGCAGGCTTGTTGCACACACATTCTGGCCTGTTTTTGCCTCTCTTTGCCTCCTAAGCTCCTCAACAGTTCGGCAGTGCACGGGACAAAATTTCTGGAGTGACTTGAATATTCCCCCGGGCGTGGTAGAGGCGTCGTGTGCATTCGGCACTGCATGGGATGAACTATTGAGAGCACCTAGAACATCCCTCAGGCACGAAAGCAGCGTTGGAGACATTCAATAGTGTGCAGGATGAACTTCTGGGAGTGACCAAAAAATTTGCTTGGGCAAGAAAGAGGTGTCGGGTGCTTTTGGCCGTGCATGGGACAAACTTCCAGAAGCAGCCAAGAAATCCACGCAAGCTTTGCAGAGGCATCGGACACGCTAGGCAGTGCATGGGACAAACTTCCAGGAGTGAGTAGCACATCCTAGCTGGCACAGCAAATAGTTCGGCTGGCTGGGCGGTGCACGAGATGAACTTATGGGAGTGACTAGAACATTCCAGCAGGCAAGATTGAGCCATCATACAGGTTGGGTAGAACTTCTGGGAGCGACCAAAACATCCACGCGGGCACCATAGAGGCATTGGGCAAGTTTGTTAGTGTGCGGGGTGAACTTCCGGGAGCGTCTAGAACATCCCCACAGGTGCGGCAGCAGCGTTGGGCGTGTTCGTGTTGAGGACCTTATGAGGCAAAGGAAGCGCGAGAGAATGCAAGCAAGGTGCTAGGCAGCAAAAGGCCAGCAAATGCATACAACAAGCCTGCGCGCAGCATGCAACGAAGCACGGTCAGGATCTGACTCATTCCTAAGTGATAGTGGAAAGCCAAGCCAAGAAGAAGACTAGCATTGGCAGGACATGCAAGAAGCAATTCGAGTAGGAGAAGGAGAGTGACGACGTGAAGAACTCCAGCAGCAGCAGGACGTCTTGGCAGGTTTACTTCAGCAAGGGGACCCCACCAAAGAGAAGTCTTGGAGAGGAAGGACGCCACAGCAGAAGTCTAATCCAAGAAGGAAACGGCAAAGAAGAAGTCAGCTGCTGTATGAAAGAAGATAAGATGAGGATAGAAGGACTTAGGCAAAGTAGGAATTCCTGAAAGACCAAGAATCCTAGTAAGATTAGGAAACAATGGGATAATGTCTATCTTAATAATATTTTCGTAGATTTAGACAAGCTTGTTGACTCAGGAAAACATATCCTAAGTGGATAAGGAACCTAAGTCCTAGGTAAATTAGGATAAGGCTGTCTTAGGACTATAAATACAGCCCATTATTTGTGAGGAGGACAGATGCTCCAAATTTTGTTATTTTCTCATTCAATAATCAAGAATCAAGGTTAGCATTCTTGCTTACTTTCTTGTTTATATTTTTGGTTATCTTTTAAGAGTTTTCTTGAGATAACTTGGGTTTAGGACAAGGTTAAGAGTTGTCTTCCTTGCTTAAGAGCTAAGGTTGAAGTTAAGAGTTGTCTTCTTCAACCAAGGCAAGTTGTGATAGGTTTAAGAGTTGTCTTGCCTATCCAACATATCCTTATATATATTAGTTAACCCGAAGGACAGCTTAGGGGATGTAAATATAAGAAAAGAACTCAAGAATCAAATGGGACAGCAAGTTAGGAAGGATTCTAGTATGCGTGCTGACCCCTAAGGTGTACAAAAGTTGGGGAAAAAAATTGGGACCCCAACAGTTCGGCAATGAGCAGGACAAACATCCGGGGGCGACCTGCAAATCCCTGCAGGCTAAGCAGAAGTGGTGGACACGTTGACGTGTTTGACAGTGCTAGGCACGAACATCCGGGAGCAACTGGGACATCCCAACAGGCGCAGCAGAGGCTTCGGGCGCATTTGACAGTGCACAGGGCAAACTTACAGGAGCAACTGGAATATTCCATGGGTGCTGAACAGGCCCGATGCCACTGCCACGCCCTCATAGATGTTACGGTCGCTCGCCATAGTTCATCGCGTGCACTGCTGATTACATCCAACACATCTGCCGAGCCTGCGGGGATTTTCTGGTCACTATCAAAAGTTTGTCCCCATGAACTGCTAAATGCACTGGATGCCTCTGTTGCACCCACAGGGATGTTCCAGTCGCTCCCAAAAGTTCCTCCTGCACACTGCCGAATGGGTCTGATGCCTCAGCCGCACCTGTAGGGATGTTTCGGTCCCCCCCCAGAGGTTCGTACCATGCACTGCCTAACACAACCAAAGCTTCCGGCCTGCAGGGATGTTCTCGTCGCTGTCAGTAGTTCATGCCATGCACTTCCTAATGCAACCAAAGCTTCCGCCGCACTTGCAGGGATGTTCTGGTCACTCCCAGTAGTTCATCCCATGCACTGCCGAACATGTCCGATGCTGCTGCAGCGCCGGGGGAATGTTCAGGTCACTTCCAGAAGTTTGTCCCATGCGCTGCCTGAACGTGCCCAATGCCTCTGCCGCACCTGCTGCAATGTTCCAGTCACTCCTGGAAGTTGGTTCCGTGCTGCTGCCGAACGTGCCCGATGCCTCTACTGTACCCGCTGGGATGTTCTAGTTGCTCCAGGACGTTCGCCCTGCGCCCAGCAGATTGCGGCCGACACCTCAGCCACACCCTTGGGGATGTTCCAGTTGCTCCCGGAAGTTTGTCCCGTGCACTGCCGAATAAGCCCAATGCCTCTGCCGTGCCCACCGCGATGTTCCGCTCGCTCCTGGGAGTTCATCCCGTGCACTTTTCAATGCGCTCGAAGCCTCTGCTGCTGCACCCGTGGGGATGTTCGGGTGACTCCAGAAGATCATCCTGTGCAGTGCTGAACAGGCCCGTCACCTCTGCCATGCCTGCAGGGATGTTCCAGTCGCTCCCAATAGTTCATCCTGAGCACTGCCATGTGCACCTGACACCGCTGCTGCACCCTTCGGGATATTCCAGTCACTCCCGAATGTTCATCCCGTGCACTGGTGAATGAGCCCAACACCTCTGCCATGCTGGCAGGTTTGTTTTGGTGGCTCTTGGAAGTTCGTCCTGTCCACTGACCAACATGGGTGATGCCTCTGCCGCACTAGCGGGATGTTCCGATCACTCCTGGAAGTTCTTCCAATGCACTGCCCAACCTGCCCGAGGCCTTTGCCACACCCACGGGGATGTTTTGGTTGCTCCTGGAAGTTCATCCCTCACACTGCCGAAAGCATCCAGCACTTCAGCCGTGCCCACAGGCATGTTATGGTCGCTCTCGGAAGTTCATCCCACGCACTAACAAACATGTCCAATGCCGCTGCTGCGCCCATGGGGTTGTTCTGGTCACAGGCAGAATTTCAACTCAAGCATTGCTGACTCGTCCAATGACTCTACCGAGCCCATGGGGATTTTCTGGCCACTACCGCAAGTTCATCCCATGCACTGCTGATCTCACCTGACGACACTGCCAAGCCAGTGGGGAAGCTCTGGTTGGTCTTGGAAGTTCGTCCCGTGCATTGCCAAAACACATCTGATGCCTCTGCTGTGCCCACAGTGATGTTTTCGGTTGCTCTTGGAAGTTTGTCCTGCACATTGCCGAATGCACTCAATGCCTCTGCTGCCACCGCAGGGATGTTACGGTCGCTCCTGGAAGTTCATCCCATGCACTGCTGAAAGTGTTTGACGCTGCTGCCACACCTGTGGGGATGTTCTAGTTGCTCCTGGAAGTTTGTCCCATGCACTACCGATCGCGACCATTCCTTTGGCATGCCTGCAGTGATGTTCTTGTTCTGGTCACTCCCAGAAGTTCGTCCCACGCACTGCCCAATGAGCACAACGCCGCTGCTGTGCCCGCGGGAATGTTCTGGTCACTCCCAGAGGTTCGTTCTGCACACTCCTAATCGCATCTGATGCCACTTCTGCACTTACTGCAATGTTCCAGTCACTCCCTGCAGTTCTTCCCGCGCATTGCTCAACACACCTGAAGTCTCTTTGTGCCAAAGAGGATAATCTGGTTGGTCCCGAAAGTTCGTCCCGTTCACTGCCGAACTGTTGGGGTCCCGATTTTTTCCCCAACTTTTCTACACCTTAGGGGTCAGCACGCCTACTGAAATCCTTCCTAACTTGCTGTCCCGTTTGATTCTTGAGTTCTTTTCTTATTTTATATCCCCTAAGCTGTCCTTCGGGTTAACTAATATATATAAAGATATGTTGGATAGGCAAGACAACTCTTAAACCTATCACAACTTGCCTTGGTTGAAGAAGACAACTCTTAACTTCAACCTTAGCTCTTAAGCAAGGAAGACAACTCTTAACCTTGACTTAAGCCCAAGTTATCTCAAGACAACTCTTAAAAGATAACCGAAATATAAACAAGAATAGAAGCAAGAATGCTTACCTTTGATTCTTGATTAATGAATGAGAAAATAACAAAATTCGTAGCTTATCGCTCCTCACAAATAATGGGCTGTATTTATAGTCCTAAGACAGCCTTATCCTAATTTAACTAGTACTTAGGTTCCTTATCCACTTAGGATATGTTTTCCTAAGTCAACAAGCTTTTCTAAGTCAAATAAAACATTATCAAGATAGACCATATCCTTTGTGTCTTAATCCTACTAGGATTCTTGGTCTTTCTTGAATTCCTACCTAGACTAGAATTCCTACTTTATCTTGTTTTCTACAGCAGCTGGACTTCCTCTTGGCTTATCCTTCTAGGACTAGGACTTTGAATGCATATCCTTCTGCCCTTAGAATTCTTCTTGTCGCGACTATCCTATTGCTACTGGAACTCATCATGAGTGTCCTACATTAATTAGCATTAAGTCAAATACTGGTTGGGCTTTACTGCTGGGCTGCATACTTTCTGTTGCTACTCTTGTTATGCACATTTTCTGGCCCATGCTCTCCTTTGTCGCCCCATTTTCTGCCCATTGCCTTTCCTTCATACTTAGGTTCTCAACAATCCCCCTTTCTTGAAGACTCACCTTGTCCTCAAGGTGAAAGTTAGAAAACTGCTGCTGGATGTTATTATAGTCTTCCCAAACTTGTAGGGGTAATCGTAAAGGTTGTAGCAATCCTTTGGTCTTGCAATCTTCTGGTTTTATCCATGGGCAAATGTCACAACTGCTGTTTTTCTTCTTACCTTTTGCCTTGAATGTTTTCGACCAAAAGTATAGCTTGATCCGCATGTGATGTCCTCCTTCCTTAACGTCAAAATTCTTAGTCTTCTTAGCATGCTCTTGTCTTTGAGGATCAATCTCCATTGCCTCTTTGATTTCTGTCCATACATTCCACTTTGCTCTGCTAATGGCAGTAAGGCATGTGTCATTAGGCTCACATGCTGTCCATAATGCTTGACCTCCATTGCTTTTAGACAATGTGCCTGCCACCTTGTTTTCCCTTGCCAGGTTTATAGATTATTTCATACTCGTAACCCAGCAACTTGACAAGGAACTTTTGCAGCTCTGGTGTGGTAGTTTTCTGCTCTCTGAGGCTTCTCAAGGGTTGTTGATCTGTAATGATCAGGAATTTCCTCCCAAGAAGGTAAGGTCGCCATACCTTGACTGCATGGATGATGGCTAACATCTCCTTGGCGTATACTGACCATTCCTTTTTCATGGGCCCTAAGACTCTGCTCATGTATGCAATAGGTCTTTCGGCTTGACTCAGGACAGCACCTATTCCATCTTGACATGCGTCAGTGTGAAGCTCGAAAGTTTGGTTGAAGTCAGGCAGTGCTAACACTGGCGTCTCACACATAGCTTGCTTCAACAACTTGAATGCGTCTTCACTCTTCTCTGTCCATAGGAATCGTCCTTCTTTAGCAAATCCGTTAGTGGTTTTGCTATGGCACCGTATTTGCGAACAAATCGGCGGTAGTAGCCTGTCAAACCTAGAAATCCTCTCAGTTCTGTGACATTCTTTGGAGTTGGCCATGTTTGCATGGCTCCTATTTTTCGTTGGTCTACCTTCACTCCTTCTTCGGATATAATGTGATCGAGGTATTCAAGCTCCTCTTGCATGAATGTGCACTTGGATGGCTTGATGACAAAACGATTTCTTCTTAACACTTCTAGCACTTTTGCTAAGTGTTCTATGTGATCATTATGGTTCCTAGAATAGACCAAAATGTCATCGAAGAAAACTAAAACAAACCTGCGCAAGTAAGGTTTGAAGATGTCATTCATGGCCGCTTGAAAGGTGGAGGGTGTGTTGCATAGTCCAAACGGCATGACTTGGTACTCGTAGTGTCCACTATGAGTCCGAAATGCTGTCTTTTGCATGTCCTCTTCTTTCATGCGTACTTGATGATATCCGGCCTTGAGATCTAGCTTGGTGAATAGCTTTGCTCCATGTAACTCATCCAGCATATCATCAATTGTTGGGATCGAAAAACGATCCTTGATAGTTGCTTGGTTGAGTGCCCAATAATCGGTGCAAAACCTCCAAGTTCCATCTTTCTTTCTAACAAGTAGAACGGGAGAAGAAAAAGGGTGAGGTGCTAGGTCGGATAATACCTTGCTGTAGCATCTCCTCTACTTGTCTTTCGATCTCATTCTTTTGGAAGTGTGCATACCGGTAAGGCGCTACATTAATCGCCTTGGTTTCGTCGATTAATGGGATAGCATGGTCGTAATGTCTTGAGGGTGGTAGTCCTTGTGGTTCTCCTAAGACATCTCCGAATTGCTCCAAAAGATCCCTTACTCCTTTTGGTATGTCTTCGTGTGTAGGTTGTTCGACTGTGTTTTCCTCTTTTGTGGCTAATAGAATCGCAAAACATTGTGGCCTTTTTCTGTATAATCGTTCAAGGGTGCTTACCTCACAATGATGTGCTGCATTGGTGGTGGATGCCTCCCATGTGCAGTCCCTTCCCTTCCATTGGAAGTGTATGGCCATGCATTCATAGTCGAACATTATCTTGCCTATGGTTTTAAGCCAAGCATTGCCTAAAACCATATCAAGACCTACCAGGGCTAACACATGCAGTTCTGCTTCTATTTTGACTCTTGGAATCTGCATTGGTACTGCCTGGATTATTTGTGGACACTTGAGCTTTTGTCCGCTGGCCACTCTTACCTCAAAGGGTGTAATCTTTTTCGGACGTAGCTGAAGTGTTTTGACCAATTTTGGATTGATAAAGTTATGAGTAGCTCCACTATCTATCAACACTAAAACGTTTTTTCCGTTAATGGTTGCGAATAACCTCATGGCAGTAGGCTTGGTGGTTGCCCCTACTGCATGCAAATTGATTTCGTCTTCTTCCGCATCATCAGGGGAGTGTTCTACCTCTGCTTCCTCCTCGTTATCCATGCTACTTTGGGCATTTGTGCTAGCAATGGGGTTGCTGTCCAGAACACTTGATCTATTACATGGAATGTCTGGATCTTCAGTGTTCAAGCTGCAACCCAAATAATCCTCATTCTGTCCAGGGAATTGAGGGTCTAAAACAGGTGCAGATGATGGCGTTTGATCAATATTTGTGCCTTGTAAAGCTTGCTGTATGCTAAGCATATTTTTCGCTTCAGTTTGACCAACGAATAGTTTAAAGGTCTGATCTCTTGCAGCATGTGAATCTGTCCGTGAAAGATCAACAAGTCCTTCGATCTGAATAGATGAATCAGGATGTTTGGTAGATGCATTATGCGACTTGTCACAAGACATCTGCATCTTTATCTTGACATCCAAGTCCTGTCCTGAAACACTTGTGTCCTTCGCGTCGCAATCATCTGAAAGTGCATATGCATCTCCTGTGCATAATTCTTTTCCTCTACTGTCATCAACTGGAATTGTTGCTGATGAAATATCTTCGCTTGTTCTCCGAATTGGCATCATAGGAGGTGGAGATGAGAATTCTAAGTTCTGAACTGGTGCAGAACTCTCCGAATTTGATGAAGGAAAGACTTGGTTCCCATCAAACTTGGAGCAAATATTTGTGATGCTGGATGGGCCAAATCTGTCCATCAATTCTTGCGTGAACCTTGTCCAGCCAATCCTTCTACCTTCTCGGCCATAGGTAGCCTTAAGCTGACGCCACCATTGGTTGGCTCTCCCGCATAGGTGATAGGATGCAAAATCAACCCTTTCACCCCTTTCTACACCTTGTTTTTCAAAATAGAATTCAGCTTTGGAGATCCATTCGGTTGGATCTCCTTTCTCAAAGGTAGGGAATTCTATTTTTACCTTTGGTTGGGTGTAGTAGCTTAGGTTGTCGTAGTGTTTCCATTCCTTTCTCCTATTTGTCTGCCAACGTTCTGCCTCATGACAACTCTGCATTCTCCTTGGTTGCCACGCTGCTGGCCTTCGATCCAAGACCTCATCGTCACTGTATTCATCATAGGGGTCATGGGGCTGGTGCAAATTCGGTGGCACCTCCCTTCTGCACCCTAGACTCATGTGCACTCTCCCCCTTTCTTGAGAGGAAAGTTGCTCATAGTGAAAATCTTCCTCCGAATGCAGCCTTCTAGGTTGCTGTGGCAGTATACTGCTCCTGGCTTTCTCAGATTTGACTTGTTTTCCAGCCACTCGTGGTGTGTCTCTCTTCAATTGCTCAAGAGAATGGATGATAGAAGATAATTGATGTTTGATATCACTTACCTGATCATTGAATAAGCGTCGATTCCTTTCTAAGGTCAAAATTCTTCCAAAGTCCTCTTTAGTTTGCTGTTGTAGTGAGGGTGAATGCTGCCGAGATGACATGGTAACCTCGATGCCTTGCAATTGACTGATGTCTGTGCTGCTGTCTCTACTAGAGCACCAATTTGTAGGGTGATTGTGCTTCTCTCAACTGGTGGTTGTGCTGATCTCTCAACGAAAGCACCAATTTGTTGGGGTCCCGATTTTTTCCCCAACTTTTCTACACCTTAGGGGTCAGCACGCCTACTGAAATCCTTCCTAACTTGCTGTCCCGTTTGATTCTTGAGTTCTTGTCTTATTTTATATCCCCTAAGCTGTCCTTCGGGTTAACTAATATATATAAAGATATGTTGGATAGGCAAGACAACTCTTAAACCTATCACAACTTGCCTTGGTTGAAGAAGACAACTCTTAACTTCAACCTTAGCTCTTAAGCAAGGAAGACAACTCTTAACCTGAACGACATCTGTCAAACCTACTTGCGCGCAGGTTTGTTTAGTTTTCTTCGATGATATTTTGGTCTATTCTAGGAACCATATGATCACATGGAACACTTAGCAACAGTGCTAGAACAGTGTTAACGAGGAAATCGTATGTCATCAGCCATCCAGTGCACATTCATGCAGAAGAGTAGGCGTGCTGACCCTAAGGTGTAGAAACACAAAAAACAAATAAAAAGTTGGAGCGATCGGGACCCCAACACTCTACCATGCCCACGCGGATGTTCCAGCCACTGCTAAAGTTCCTCCCACATACTGCCGAACGTTTCTGATGCCACTGCTGTACCTGTGGGAATGTTCTGGTCACTACCAAAGTTCATCCCGGACACTTCCAAATGTACCCGACACCTTTGCTGCACCTGTGGGGATGCTCCAGTCACTCCTAGAAGTTCATCCCGTGCACTGCCCAACATTCCCGAAGCCTCTGCCGAGCACTGCGAGGATGTTTCGGTCGCTCCAGAAGTTTCGTCCGGATGTTCCAATCACTCTTGGAAGTTCGTACCATGCATTGCTCGACATGCAAATATTGCCGCTGGTGTGCTCGCGGGAATGTTCCAGTCACTTTGGAAGTTTCTCCGTTCACTACCATCCGAAGCATTGGCAAACGTGCCCAATGCTTCTGGTTCGCCCACGGGGATGTTTTCGTGCATGCCAGAAGTTAATCCCCGCACTGACAAACACCCATGACCCTCTGCCATGGCCGTCAGGATTGTCAGTCATAATGTGGTCGCTCTCGGTACTTCGTCCTGCACACTGCCGAACACACCTGACCCTACTGTCACCTCGACAAGGATGTTCTGGGCATTGTCCGATGTTTGTCCCAAGGATTGCAAAACGTGCCCAATGCCTCTGGTTCGCCCACAGGGATGTTTTGGTGACGACCAGAAGTCAATCCCCAGACTTACAAACACCCGTGACCCTTTACCATGGCCGTCACGATTGTCAGTGATGCCGTGGTCACTCTCGAAACTTAGTCCTGCACACTGCCGAACACACCTGACCCCACTGCCCGTGAACAAGAATGTTCTGGGTCCTTCCCGAAGTTTGTCCGAAGCATTGGCAAACGTGCCCAATGCTTCTGGTTCGCCCACGGGGATGTTTTCGTGCATGCCAGAAGTTAATCCCCGCACTGACAAACACCCATGACCCTCTGCCATGGCCGTCAGGATTGTCAGTCATAATGTGGTCGCTCTCGGTACTTCGTCCTGCACACTGCCGAACACACCTGACCCTACTGTCACCTCGACAAGGATGTTCTGGGCATTGTCCGATGTTTGTCCCAAGGATTGCAAAACGTGCCCAATGCCTCTGGTTCGCCCACAGGGATGTTTTGGTGACGACCAGAAGTCAATCCCCAGACTTACAAACACCCGTGACCCTTTACCATGGCCGTCACGATTGTCAGTGATGCCGTGGTCACTCTCGGAACTTAGTCCTGCACACTGCCGAACACACCTGACCCCACTGCCCGTGAACAAGAATGTTCTGGGTCCTTCCCGAAGTTTGTCCGAAGCATTGGCAAACGTGCCCAATGCTTCTGGTTCGCCCACGGGGATGTTTTCGTGCATGCCAGAAGTTAATCCCCGCACTGACAAACACCCATGACCCTCTGCCATGGCCGTCAGGATTGTCAGTCATAATGTGGTCGCTCTCGGTACTTCGTCCTGCACACTGCCGAACACACCTGACCCTACTGTCACCTCGACAAGGATGTTCTGGGCATTGTCCGATGTTTGTCCCAAGGATTGCAAAACGTGCCCAATGCCTCTGGTTCGCCCACAGGGATGTTTTGGTGACGACCAGAAGTCAATCCCCAGACTTACAAACACCCGTGACCCTTTACCATGGCCGTCACGATTGTCAGTGATGCCGTGGTCACTCTCGGAACTTAGTCCTGCACACTGCCGAACACACCTGACCCCACTGCCCGTGAACAAGAATGTTCTGGGTCCTTCCCGAAGTTTGTCCGAAGCATTGGCAAACGTGCCCAATGCTTCTGGTTCGCCCACGGGGATGTTTTCGTGCATGCCAGAAGTTAATCCCCGCACTGACAAACACCCATGACCCTCTGCCATGGCCGTCAGGATTGTCAGTCATAATGTGGTCGCTCTCGGTACTTCGTCCTGCACACTGCCGAACACACCTGACCCTACTGTCACCTCGACAAGGATGTTCTGGGCATTGTCCGATGTTTGTCCCAAGGATTGCAAAACGTGCCCAATGCCTCTGGTTCGCCCACAGGGATGTTTTGGTGACGACCAGAAGTCAATCCCCAGACTTACAAACACCCGTGACCCTTTACCATGGCCGTCACGATTGTCAGTGATGCCGTGGTCACTCTCGGAACTTAGTCCTGCACACTGCCGAACACACCTGACCCCACTGCCCGTGAACAAGAATGTTCTGGGTCCTTCCCGAAGTTTGTCCGAAGCATTGGCAAACGTGCCCAATGCTTCTGGTTCGCCCACGGGGATGTTTTCGTGCATGCCAGAAGTTAATCCCCGCACTGACAAACACCCATGACCCTCTGCCATGGCCGTCAGGATTGTCAGTCATAATGTGGTCGCTCTCGGTACTTCGTCCTGCACACTGCCGAACACACCTGACCCTACTGTCACCTCGACAAGGATGTTCTGGGCATTGTCCGATGTTTGTCCCAAGGATTGCAAAACGTGCCCAATGCCTCTGGTTCGCCCACAGGGATGTTTTGGTGACGACCAGAAGTCAATCCCCAGACTTACAAACACCCGTGACCCTTTACCATGGCCGTCACGATTGTCAGTGATGCCGTGGTCACTCTCGGAACTTAGTCCTGCACACTGCCGAACACACCTGACCCCACTGCCCGTGAACAAGAATGTTCTGGGTCCTTCCCGAAGTTTGTCCGAAGCATTGGCAAACGTGCCCAATGCTTCTGGTTCGCCCACGGGGATGTTTTCGTGCATGCCAGAAGTTAATCCCCGCACTGACAAACACCCATGACCCTCTGCCATGGCCGTCAGGATTGTCAGTCATAATGTGGTCGCTCTCGGTACTTCGTCCTGCACACTGCCGAACACACCTGACCCTACTGTCACCTCGACAAGGATGTTCTGGGCATTGTCCGATGTTTGTCCCAAGGATTGCAAAACGTGCCCAATGCCTCTGGTTCGCCCACAGGGATGTTTTGGTGACGACCAGAAGTCAATCCCCAGACTTACAAACACCCGTGACCCTTTACCATGGCCGTCACGATTGTCAGTGATGCCGTGGTCACTCTCGGAACTTAGTCCTGCACACTGCCGAACACACCTGACCCCACTGCCCGTGAACAAGAATGTTCTGGGTCCTTCCCGAAGTTTGTCCGAAGCATTGGCAAACGTGCCCAATGCTTCTGGTTCGCCCACGGGGATGTTTTCGTGCATGCCAGAAGTTAATCCCCGCACTGACAAACACCCATGACCCTCTGCCATGGCCGTCAGGATTGTCAGTCATAATGTGGTCGCTCTCGGTACTTCGTCCTGCACACTGCCGAACACACCTGACCCTACTGTCACCTCGACAAGGATGTTCTGGGCATTGTCCGATGTTTGTCCCAAGGATTGCAAAACGTGCCCAATGCCTCTGGTTCGCCCACAGGGATGTTTTGGTGACGACCAGAAGTCAATCCCCAGACTTACAAACACCCGTGACCCTTTACCATGGCCGTCACGATTGTCAGTGATGCCGTGGTCACTCTCGGAACTTAGTCCTGCACACTGCCGAACACACCTGACCCCACTGCCCGTGAACAAGAATGTTCTGGGTCCTTCCCGAAGTTTGTCCGAAGCATTGGCAAACGTGCCCAATGCTTCTGGTTCGCCCACGGGGATGTTTTCGTGCATGCCAGAAGTTAATCCCCGCACTGACAAACACCCATGACCCTCTGCCATGGCCGTCAGGATTGTCAGTCATAATGTGGTCGCTCTCGGTACTTCGTCCTGCACACTGCCGAACACACCTGACCCTACTGTCACCTCGACAAGGATGTTCTGGGCATTGTCCGATGTTTGTCCCAAGGATTGCAAAACGTGCCCAATGCCTCTGGTTCGCCCACAGGGATGTTTTGGTGACGACCAGAAGTCAATCCCCAGACTTACAAACACCCGTGACCCTTTACCATGGCCGTCACGATTGTCAGTGATGCCGTGGTCACTCTCGGAACTTAGTCCTGCACACTGCCGAACACACCTGACCCCACTGCCCGTGAACAAGAATGTTCTGGGTCCTTCCCGAAGTTTGTCCGAAGCATTGGCAAACGTGCCCAATGCTTCTGGTTCGCCCACGGGGATGTTTTCGTGCATGCCAGAAGTTAATCCCCGCACTGACAAACACCCATGACCCTCTGCCATGGCCGTCAGGATTGTCAGTCATAATGTGGTCGCTCTCGGTACTTCGTCCTGCACACTGCCGAACACACCTGACCCTACTGTCACCTCGACAAGGATGTTCTGGGCATTGTCCGATGTTTGTCCCAAGGATTGCAAAACGTGCCCAATGCCTCTGGTTCGCCCACAGGGATGTTTTGGTGACGACCAGAAGTCAATCCCCAGACTTACAAACACCCGTGACCCTTTACCATGGCCGTCACGATTGTCAGTGATGCCGTGGTCACTCTCGGAACTTAGTCCTGCACACTGCCGAACACACCTGACCCCACTGCCCGTGAACAAGAATGTTCTGGGTCCTTCCCGAAGTTTGTCCGAAGCATTGGCAAACGTGCCCAATGCTTCTGGTTCGCCCACGGGGATGTTTTCGTGCATGCCAGAAGTTAATCCCCGCACTGACAAACACCCATGACCCTCTGCCATGGCCGTCAGGATTGTCAGTCATAATGTGGTCGCTCTCGGTACTTCGTCCTGCACACTGCCGAACACACCTGACCCTACTGTCACCTCGACAAGGATGTTCTGGGCATTGTCCGATGTTTGTCCCAAGGATTGCAAAACGTGCCCAATGCCTCTGGTTCGCCCACAGGGATGTTTTGGTGACGACCAGAAGTCAATCCCCAGACTTACAAACACCCGTGACCCTTTACCATGGCCGTCACGATTGTCAGTGATGCCGTGGTCACTCTCGGAACTTAGTCCTGCACACTGCCGAACACACCTGACCCCACTGCCCGTGAACAAGAATGTTCTGGGTCCTTCCCGAAGTTTGTCCGAAGCATTGGCAAACGTGCCCAATGCTTCTGGTTCGCCCACGGGGATGTTTTCGTGCATGCCAGAAGTTAATCCCCGCACTGACAAACACCCATGACCCTCTGCCATGGCCGTCAGGATTGTCAGTCATAATGTGGTCGCTCTCGGTACTTCGTCCTGCACACTGCCGAACACACCTGACCCTACTGTCACCTCGACAAGGATGTTCTGGGCATTGTCCGATGTTTGTCCCAAGGATTGCAAAACGTGCCCAATGCCTCTGGTTCGCCCACAGGGATGTTTTGGTGACGACCAGAAGTCAATCCCCAGACTTACAAACACCCGTGACCCTTTACCATGGCCGTCACGATTGTCAGTGATGCCGTGGTCACTCTCGGAACTTAGTCCTGCACACTGCCGAACACACCTGACCCCACTGCCCGTGAACAAGAATGTTCTGGGTCCTTCCCGAAGTTTGTCCGAAGCATTGGCAAACGTGCCCAATGCTTCTGGTTCGCCCACGGGGATGTTTTCGTGCATGCCAGAAGTTAATCCCCGCACTGACAAACACCCATGACCCTCTGCCATGGCCGTCAGGATTGTCAGTCATAATGTGGTCGCTCTCGGTACTTCGTCCTGCACACTGCCGAACACACCTGACCCTACTGTCACCTCGACAAGGATGTTCTGGGCATTGTCCGATGTTTGTCCCAAGGATTGCAAAACGTGCCCAATGCCTCTGGTTCGCCCACAGGGATGTTTTGGTGACGACCAGAAGTCAATCCCCAGACTTACAAACACCCGTGACCCTTTACCATGGCCGTCACGATTGTCAGTGATGCCGTGGTCACTCTCGGAACTTAGTCCTGCACACTGCCGAACACACCTGACCCCACTGCCCGTGAACAAGAATGTTCTGGGTCCTTCCCGAAGTTTGTCCGAAGCATTGGCAAACGTGCCCAATGCTTCTGGTTCGCCCACGGGGATGTTTTCGTGCATGCCAGAAGTTAATCCCCGCACTGACAAACACCCATGACCCTCTGCCATGGCCGTCAGGATTGTCAGTCATAATGTGGTCGCTCTCGGTACTTCGTCCTGCACACTGCCGAACACACCTGACCCTACTGTCACCTCGACAAGGATGTTCTGGGCATTGTCCGATGTTTGTCCCAAGGATTGCAAAACGTGCCCAATGCCTCTGGTTCGCCCACAGGGATGTTTTGGTGACGACCAGAAGTCAATCCCCAGACTTACAAACACCCGTGACCCTTTACCATGGCCGTCACGATTGTCAGTGATGCCGTGGTCACTCTCGGAACTTAGTCCTGCACACTGCCGAACACACCTGACCCCACTGCCCGTGAACAAGAATGTTCTGGGTCCTTCCCGAAGTTTGTCCGAAGCATTGGCAAACGTGCCCAATGCTTCTGGTTCGCCCACGGGGATGTTTTCGTGCATGCCAGAAGTTAATCCCCGCACTGACAAACACCCATGACCCTCTGCCATGGCCGTCAGGATTGTCAGTCATAATGTGGTCGCTCTCGGTACTTCGTCCTGCACACTGCCGAACACACCTGACCCTACTGTCACCTCGACAAGGATGTTCTGGGCATTGTCCGATGTTTGTCCCAAGGATTGCAAAACGTGCCCAATGCCTCTGGTTCGCCCACAGGGATGTTTTGGTGACGACCAGAAGTCAATCCCCAGACTTACAAACACCCGTGACCCTTTACCATGGCCGTCACGATTGTCAGTGATGCCGTGGTCACTCTCGGAACTTAGTCCTGCACACTGCCGAACACACCTGACCCCACTGCCCGTGAACAAGAATGTTCTGGGTCCTTCCCGAAGTTTGTCCGAAGCATTGGCAAACGTGCCCAATGCTTCTGGTTCGCCCACGGGGATGTTTTCGTGCATGCCAGAAGTTAATCCCCGCACTGACAAACACCCATGACCCTCTGCCATGGCCGTCAGGATTGTCAGTCATAATGTGGTCGCTCTCGGTACTTCGTCCTGCACACTGCCGAACACACCTGACCCTACTGTCACCTCGACAAGGATGTTCTGGGCATTGTCCGATGTTTGTCCCAAGGATTGCAAAACGTGCCCAATGCCTCTGGTTCGCCCACAGGGATGTTTTGGTGACGACCAGAAGTCAATCCCCAGACTTACAAACACCCGTGACCCTTTACCATGGCCGTCACGATTGTCAGTGATGCCGTGGTCACTCTCGGAACTTAGTCCTGCACACTGCCGAACACACCTGACCCCACTGCCCGTGAACAAGAATGTTCTGGGTCCTTCCCGAAGTTTGTCCGAAGCATTGGCAAACGTGCCCAATGCTTCTGGTTCGCCCACGGGGATGTTTTCGTGCATGCCAGAAGTTAATCCCCGCACTGACAAACACCCATGACCCTCTGCCATGGCCGTCAGGATTGTCAGTCATAATGTGGTCGCTCTCGGTACTTCGTCCTGCACACTGCCGAACACACCTGACCCTACTGTCACCTCGACAAGGATGTTCTGGGCATTGTCCGATGTTTGTCCCAAGGATTGCAAAACGTGCCCAATGCCTCTGGTTCGCCCACAGGGATGTTTTGGTGACGACCAGAAGTCAATCCCCAGACTTACAAACACCCGTGACCCTTTACCATGGCCGTCACGATTGTCAGTGATGCCGTGGTCACTCTCGGAACTTAGTCCTGCACACTGCCGAACACACCTGACCCCACTGCCCGTGAACAAGAATGTTCTGGGTCCTTCCCGAAGTTTGTCCGAAGCATTGGCAAACGTGCCCAATGCTTCTGGTTCGCCCACGGGGATGTTTTCGTGCATGCCAGAAGTTAATCCCCGCACTGACAAACACCCATGACCCTCTGCCATGGCCGTCAGGATTGTCAGTCATAATGTGGTCGCTCTCGGTACTTCGTCCTGCACACTGCCGAACACACCTGACCCTACTGTCACCTCGACAAGGATGTTCTGGGCATTGTCCGATGTTTGTCCCAAGGATTGCAAAACGTGCCCAATGCCTCTGGTTCGCCCACAGGGATGTTTTGGTGACGACCAGAAGTCAATCCCCAGACTTACAAACACCCGTGACCCTTTACCATGGCCGTCACGATTGTCAGTGATGCCGTGGTCACTCTCGGAACTTAGTCCTGCACACTGCCGAACACACCTGACCCCACTGCCCGTGAACAAGAATGTTCTGGGTCCTTCCCGAAGTTTGTCCGAAGCATTGGCAAACGTGCCCAATGCTTCTGGTTCGCCCACGGGGATGTTTTCGTGCATGCCAGAAGTTAATCCCCGCACTGACAAACACCCATGACCCTCTGCCATGGCCGTCAGGATTGTCAGTCATAATGTGGTCGCTCTCGGTACTTCGTCCTGCACACTGCCGAACACACCTGACCCTACTGTCACCTCGACAAGGATGTTCTGGGCATTGTCCGATGTTTGTCCCAAGGATTGCAAAACGTGCCCAATGCCTCTGGTTCGCCCACAGGGATGTTTTGGTGACGACCAGAAGTCAATCCCCAGACTTACAAACACCCGTGACCCTTTACCATGGCCGTCACGATTGTCAGTGATGCCGTGGTCACTCTCGGAACTTAGTCCTGCACACTGCCGAACACACCTGACCCCACTGCCCGTGAACAAGAATGTTCTGGGTCCTTCCCGAAGTTTGTCCGAAGCATTGGCAAACGTGCCCAATGCTTCTGGTTCGCCCACGGGGATGTTTTCGTGCATGCCAGAAGTTAATCCCCGCACTGACAAACACCCATGACCCTCTGCCATGGCCGTCAGGATTGTCAGTCATAATGTGGTCGCTCTCGGTACTTCGTCCTGCACACTGCCGAACACACCTGACCCTACTGTCACCTCGACAAGGATGTTCTGGGCATTGTCCGATGTTTGTCCCAAGGATTGCAAAACGTGCCCAATGCCTCTGGTTCGCCCACAGGGATGTTTTGGTGACGACCAGAAGTCAATCCCCAGACTTACAAACACCCGTGACCCTTTACCATGGCCGTCACGATTGTCAGTGATGCCGTGGTCACTCTCGGAACTTAGTCCTGCACACTGCCGAACACACCTGACCCCACTGCCCGTGAACAAGAATGTTCTGGGTCCTTCCCGAAGTTTGTCCGAAGCATTGGCAAACGTGCCCAATGCTTCTGGTTCGCCCACGGGGATGTTTTCGTGCATGCCAGAAGTTAATCCCCGCACTGACAAACACCCATGACCCTCTGCCATGGCCGTCAGGATTGTCAGTCATAATGTGGTCGCTCTCGGTACTTCGTCCTGCACACTGCCGAACACACCTGACCCTACTGTCACCTCGACAAGGATGTTCTGGGCATTGTCCGATGTTTGTCCCAAGGATTGCAAAACGTGCCCAATGCCTCTGGTTCGCCCACAGGGATGTTTTGGTGACGACCAGAAGTCAATCCCCAGACTTACAAACACCCGTGACCCTTTACCATGGCCGTCACGATTGTCAGTGATGCCGTGGTCACTCTCGGAACTTAGTCCTGCACACTGCCGAACACACCTGACCCCACTGCCCGTGAACAAGAATGTTCTGGGTCCTTCCCGAAGTTTGTCCGAAGCATTGGCAAACGTGCCCAATGCTTCTGGTTCGCCCACGGGGATGTTTTCGTGCATGCCAGAAGTTAATCCCCGCACTGACAAACACCCATGACCCTCTGCCATGGCCGTCAGGATTGTCAGTCATAATGTGGTCGCTCTCGGTACTTCGTCCTGCACACTGCCGAACACACCTGACCCTACTGTCACCTCGACAAGGATGTTCTGGGCATTGTCCGATGTTTGTCCCAAGGATTGCAAAACGTGCCCAATGCCTCTGGTTCGCCCACAGGGATGTTTTGGTGACGACCAGAAGTCAATCCCCAGACTTACAAACACCCGTGACCCTTTACCATGGCCGTCACGATTGTCAGTGATGCCGTGGTCACTCTCGGAACTTAGTCCTGCACACTGCCGAACACACCTGACCCCACTGCCCGTGAACAAGAATGTTCTGGGTCCTTCCCGAAGTTTGTCCGAAGCATTGGCAAACGTGCCCAATGCTTCTGGTTCGCCCACGGGGATGTTTTCGTGCATGCCAGAAGTTAATCCCCGCACTGACAAACACCCATGACCCTCTGCCATGGCCGTCAGGATTGTCAGTCATAATGTGGTCGCTCTCGGTACTTCGTCCTGCACACTGCCGAACACACCTGACCCTACTGTCACCTCGACAAGGATGTTCTGGGCATTGTCCGATGTTTGTCCCAAGGATTGCAAAACGTGCCCAATGCCTCTGGTTCGCCCACAGGGATGTTTTGGTGACGACCAGAAGTCAATCCCCAGACTTACAAACACCCGTGACCCTTTACCATGGCCGTCACGATTGTCAGTGATGCCGTGGTCACTCTCGGAACTTAGTCCTGCACACTGCCGAACACACCTGACCCCACTGCCCGTGAACAAGAATGTTCTGGGTCCTTCCCGAAGTTTGTCCGAAGCATTGGCAAACGTGCCCAATGCTTCTGGTTCGCCCACGGGGATGTTTTCGTGCATGCCAGAAGTTAATCCCCGCACTGACAAACACCCATGACCCTCTGCCATGGCCGTCAGGATTGTCAGTCATAATGTGGTCGCTCTCGGTACTTCGTCCTGCACACTGCCGAACACACCTGACCCTACTGTCACCTCGACAAGGATGTTCTGGGCATTGTCCGATGTTTGTCCCAAGGATTGCAAAACGTGCCCAATGCCTCTGGTTCGCCCACAGGGATGTTTTGGTGACGACCAGAAGTCAATCCCCAGACTTACAAACACCCGTGACCCTTTACCATGGCCGTCACGATTGTCAGTGATGCCGTGGTCACTCTCGGAACTTAGTCCTGCACACTGCCGAACACACCTGACCCCACTGCCCGTGAACAAGAATGTTCTGGGTCCTTCCCGAAGTTTGTCCGAAGCATTGGCAAACGTGCCCAATGCTTCTGGTTCGCCCACGGGGATGTTTTCGTGCATGCCAGAAGTTAATCCCCGCACTGACAAACACCCATGACCCTCTGCCATGGCCGTCAGGATTGTCAGTCATAATGTGGTCGCTCTCGGTACTTCGTCCTGCACACTGCCGAACACACCTGACCCTACTGTCACCTCGACAAGGATGTTCTGGGCATTGTCCGATGTTTGTCCCAAGGATTGCAAAACGTGCCCAATGCCTCTGGTTCGCCCACAGGGATGTTTTGGTGACGACCAGAAGTCAATCCCCAGACTTACAAACACCCGTGACCCTTTACCATGGCCGTCACGATTGTCAGTGATGCCGTGGTCACTCTCGGAACTTAGTCCTGCACACTGCCGAACACACCTGACCCCACTGCCCGTGAACAAGAATGTTCTGGGTCCTTCCCGAAGTTTGTCCGAAGCATTGGCAAACGTGCCCAATGCTTCTGGTTCGCCCACGGGGATGTTTTCGTGCATGCCAGAAGTTAATCCCCGCACTGACAAACACCCATGACCCTCTGCCATGGCCGTCAGGATTGTCAGTCATAATGTGGTCGCTCTCGGTACTTCGTCCTGCACACTGCCGAACACACCTGACCCTACTGTCACCTCGACAAGGATGTTCTGGGCATTGTCCGATGTTTGTCCCAAGGATTGCAAAACGTGCCCAATGCCTCTGGTTCGCCCACAGGGATGTTTTGGTGACGACCAGAAGTCAATCCCCAGACTTACAAACACCCGTGACCCTTTACCATGGCCGTCACGATTGTCAGTGATGCCGTGGTCACTCTCGGAACTTAGTCCTGCACACTGCCGAACACACCTGACCCCACTGCCCGTGAACAAGAATGTTCTGGGT
>BNST01002143.1:0-77742 GCA_019650275.1 Xylocarpus granatum
CCTCGACGAAGTGATTCTCTAGCAACGTATACAAACACACACACACAAAGACCTATTAAGAAGTGATCAGAACTTCTGCACAGCTGCATAAGTCATAGCTTATCCTATATATGCATATTTGTTAATCTATTTGCAGTACTATAATACTACTCCCAATTAAGTGTGTAAATATCATTGGATCTTTGACTACGCAGTAAATCTCATATATAGAGAAGCCAGTCTCAACTTACAGTATCAAGCGGCCTGATCATCCTGCCTCAGGATACATGATATTTGCGCATATATGCTCAACGGATAGGATTATTATTAGTTCCGGAAACATGTCACTTTCTGGTCCTCTGAGCACAATATAAATTTAAGAACATTTTTGAAAGCAGAAGCAAGATCTATCTTTTTCGGTGTCAATTTTCTATTCATCAGAAAGTCATAATTAATAATGAAAGAGAACATCTAGGGTTATCATGAGCATATTCGCATCCGAAGCACCAAAATTCCACTAAATATTCCTTTTTCAAAATTCTAGATGGTGATCATAAAGATAATGAAGGATCAAAATTATGATTTAAATCATGTTAATTGAGAAATTTCTAATGATAAATACTATAAATTAGAAAAAACATTGATCGAGTGATCCAATCGTATTCCAAATTTGGCCTCAAGCTATATCGTATGCAAACCCTATCTTCAATATTGGACTGGAATGCCCGCCGCATAATTTCCTAGCCGGCAACAGCTGTGTGTACTTAGAGAGAAAGAGTGTGCATCTTACCTTAGAGATTATAATGAAGCGCCTCCAGAGATCTATATAAGTTGATAATCGATCTTCTCGTCTACGGTTCAAAGAAATATTCTTTCAAAACAAAAACCCTTTTGAATCGTACTAATAAACCTAGAGGGATAGAGAGACTGGTAAGTCTTTAGAAACTATATCAATCAAATACTCTCCCATCCACTGATCTCTCGCATAAACAAACAAAGAAGGAATTAAAGAAAAATTTAAACATACATATAGACATATGGAGTAACCGTTGATTTAATTATCACACACTTAAACAGAAAGATCACTGAAACGAGTCGGAAAGGCCAAAATGGCATTCATCTGCACCTGCACCTGCACCTTCTTGAGCCAATTGGTAGGGCTTTTATGTGCTTTGGTTTTCGAATCAGAACCAAATAACACAGCAAGATGCAGGTGCAAATGCAGATAAAGGCTACATCTTAGCATGCTGAACGCACTGATTACACTGCCAGACCTCACACAAAGCTGTCCGACAACCTTCTTTTATTTTTTATTTTTAATTTAGAAACAATTGCAAGATCGCCGGGAGCTGGCAATTTATATATCTCTGGCAGCTTCCCAAGTACTAAGGGAAGATAATTAATGCTAGTATTTGTAGAAAGAAAGAGAGAAGTTAAAGGTTTTTTAAATTTGACAAATATTAATAGTTTTATTCAAATTGTAAAAAGAGAAAAGAAGATAGTCAAGTCATTTATGCCTTCTCCGTAGTCTGTTCCACGACGTAAACCAGGCTGGTCCGAATCCACGTGATGTAATGCCACTGAGCACGTGGGATTTGATGAACAAACTAATGGAAGAGTGCCACGTCTGCATCTAATCTGACAGTCCACCTGAAAGAGCTCTTTAACCTCGTGGAAATGTTATACCGAGTGGGTAATCTTGGACAAAATAAGCGTGTTCTTTATCTGTCACTCTCTATCTATCATGTATTTAAAGATCGGATTGGCGAGCTAGGCTGTCGATGGGACCCGTTCTTATCCTCTCCCAAGAAATACGACCTAGCGGATAATTGAAATCAATAAGTGTGATCGTATATGTATTTATGATTATATCTGTTGAATTTATACATAGATAAATTCATTCGACCAATATGACAGTTGCATTATTTACTGCCTCGGAAACGCAATACTTTTTTTTCTATCCATCGGTAGTTTAATCTAAGCGGGTTTTGGTGTCTATCATTTTCATGAACCACCGGCTAATGCATTTTGTTTTTAATCAGTTGCTCAGTGGAGGAATTTGGTTCATGTCTTTCCGTTTGTGTCGAAATTATTCGAAATAATTGTTCTTGTATGTGCGTGAGTACCATGTTCTACAAGATTATTTCCTTGCTTTCTTATGCATTTAGCTTTGTTCATTCCATCTTTTGATGTAAAAGTTCAGTAAATATAGATACATTTTATGAAGTATGCGAATGATTAACAGTTGCAATTCTATGAAGTATATCAAAATTATATTCAGAGAGTTTTTTGTATTTAAATTTTATAATCATATCGTAGGCCACACACAAAAATAAAACCGGCCATACTTAGTTCCTTCACATTCTAGAACGAATCAAACTTCATTTTTTAATAAGAAAGAACAAGTTAGTCTAGATATTGAAAATAAGTAATTTTTTTTTATTTATTTATTTATTGTTGTTTGTGTTATCTGAATTTCTTTTGAGCAGTAATCTGCTGGTCAATGGACTTTGATATTTTAGATAGTGATTTATTTTGAAGTTGAAGTGGGAGCCTTTCAATAACGCTGGACATTTGATGAATGTTTTTCTAGTAGCTATGGACTTGAAATCTTGTACTCTGGTCTCCTTGGTTTTGTTGTCTTATTTCATCTTTGATTATGGTTGAAATGAATATAAACATATTTAAATCCTTGTTCGAAGTTGCAGGAAATCATTTTGAGATTTTTAATTGTATTCAACTGTCATAGCCAATTATGTCTAACCTACTATTCATATATTATTTAATTATTTCATTACACTAGATGTTAAATTATTACTTGCCTAGAATTTAATGTTGAAGATAAGGGTTCACATAAAATTTTATTTAACAATTTTATTTCGTAAATTTATTTAATTTTTAATATTCAAAAATTTTAGTATCTTTTTTTTTAAATATCTCTACGATGAATGCGAAATAAATGATTTAGATAATATATAAATAATTATAAGATATTAATATAAATATATAAATATTTAATGTTCTAATTAAGTTTTAATATTTTCAAATCAATACAATAAAAGCGACAAGAGATCAAGTATTCACTCAAATAACGGACCTAACGGTGATGGATCGTTTGGATCTGCGAGCATGTTTCATTACCATTGGATGTGTTACTTGAAAATTCAAGTCAAAGTGTTGAATTGATAAGACGAGTATAGTCTTTTGCAATCCAGTTGCTTCGATCTTCTTGTGAGTACGGCGACTTACACACACAATATGATTAAATACACTCATTCACACATCCCCAAGTGTGTGTGGGTATCAAAATTTGGATATGATTACGTCTATGGTCGGGTAACAAAATGTTTCATACAAGATGTAGTTTGTTTATTGGTTAGTTCCAGATGCTTTTAGCGCGCAGTGACACCACTTAGACATTGTTCCCCAAAATGACAACTTACAGACCTGACATGTTAGCTCGGACTGGTTACGGTACACCGGGGCTATCCTTTCCCCTGGTTTCTATTTTTTTTTCTTGTGTATTGAACTTAAAACTAATTTTATAAGATTTAAAATAAATAATAAATAATATTTAAAATACAAAATAAAAAATATATATTAAAAATTTAAAATATAAATAAATAATACTTAAAACAATTTTAAAAAGACTTGAAATAATATTTAAAAGAGTTAAAAAAAAGTGGGCTACCATTACTCTTATATATCATAATAATCCCCTCAACTCTAATAACTAATTTTAATAAAATTTGCCTTATAAATTTATTAAATTATTTTTTTAATTATATCAACTAAAATATATTTTAAATTTTTTATAATGCCCAAACCACCTTCAAAACAAAATACATTAAACATGCCAATATAGTTAAGTTTTGTAACATCGTGTCTGTTAAGCTTTTTATTTTGATCTTAAATTTAAACTTAAAATAATATTGGATATATTAATAATTTATTTTTCAAAATAAAACAAAATTTGAGCTATTATAACACATTTGTACGTAATTAATATTTTATAAAATAAGTGTATATTATTAAATCTATTCTTACCGATAACAAATGACAATTTTTACTTATTTCAAAAAGTACGTCACAAATGATGTGATATTTATTGTGTGAATAGTTAAATGTATAATAAATAACTTTAAGAATAATAAAATTTTGTTGTTAATTGAATCAACAGTTTACTTAGCATTTTATTTAACATGCACTTTTTAAAATATATTTTAGAATATCTAACAATGAACTTTTTAAATTTTATGAAGGCTGTATCCTTTGGAACGCACTATGAAGTATCTTGATGAATATGTTTTTGTGGTCAAACTTAAAGGGAGTGCATGCCTGATAGGTATTTTGAAACCCTAGTGATGCTAAAACCTTTCCATTCGTCACGCACCCACTGTTATGCAAAATTGCGTCTCATTTAGAAGGGGGGCAGTGGTAGGAGTATAAGTGTGGTGCTCATAGAATTACTCTTTGAGAGTGGGCTTGGATATGGTCCAATGATTTGTTTGACTTTGAGCGTCGTTTTACGCGTTCTGTATTTTTGTCATGGTCTGAACTCACAAGCAGCGCAAGGATTGCTACAAATTCTTTGCAGGATTCTCGATCAAGTCCCTTATTGAAGAGTGAGCAGATTGTCTTGAATTAATCTAAAAATGCAGTTATGATTCATGATCATGCACGATCACATGATATGATCGTGGGTTTTAATTTAACTACGTGAAAAGATGAGCCATGCATGGATTTATACAATTTGAAATGAAGGTAATGATCGATCGATGGTGTGAATATATACGTAACATGATCACGTGTTTACATATTAAGCATGTGCATTGATGACGTTAATGGCTGAATAAATATAATAGGTCATGCTATGGTGCAGTGCATTCTACTGCATTCTGTATACTTGTATTTTATATCACCCCTTCTTTGCTTGTGATCTCCAATTTTTTTAGTTGTAATTTACAATTCTTTTGTTGCAATTTTTAATTTATAAAATACAAGAAAGCATGAAGAATTATAACCAAAGAGTTGGATATTGCAATAAAGGAGTTACAGATTATAATGAAAGAGTGGAATAAATTTTAAAAAATATATATGTGGTGCAAGTGAATGCACCATGACTTTGCCCATATATGATAACATGTACAATTTACAATTAAATAGCCTTTTATCACAGTATATATGAATGCATTTCTGTCTTTTATCAAATTCTATAACACATGTTGCAATTTATATACACACATATA
Organism: Xylocarpus granatum; assembly: GCA_019650275.1. Lineage (NCBI taxonomy): Eukaryota > Viridiplantae > Streptophyta > Magnoliopsida > Sapindales > Meliaceae > Xylocarpus > Xylocarpus granatum. The sequence continues at coordinate 5,229 of BNST01002143.1, forward strand.
CCTATATACATATACATAGATATGGAGGCTGCAGCATGCACGTTCAGCCAACAACGTCCTAATTTGAGAATCACAACTCACAAACCTCATTAATTATCTATTTCCACTTCTCACCAAGATGCTTTGAATTTGTTTAGTGGGAATAATGCTTTGTTGTTGCTCTATCTTCTGAGTTCACGGAGTAATTTTATATTTTATATTTTTATTTTCACATTCAACTTCGATCTCTTTTAATTTATTTATATATTTAGCATGATGATTTCTTGGGCGAAGAACTTCCGTTATTCATAGACTTGAGCCTACTGTAGCAGTAGTCATGTCATGGAAATTGCAATGATCTATCAGTATCATTACAATTACGTCTGCTTTCCAAATCCATGCATGCATGCTTCATTCGTCAAGACTTAAAAATCTCCCCAAGACTTTTCTTTATTGTCGATAAACTTCGGAAATTTGTCTAAAAAGGACTCCTTAATTTTATTGATATATAATTTGCTTTTTCCAGTAATGTCTTGCGCAACATGTTGTTAAAACAAGTTCGCATTGAATTAATTATACATCGCTTTCCCATTGATTTACTCATAGCATAGCGCGTAATGATCTGAAATTTTTCCTTCAACACTTTGATTTTAACATGACTTTAAAGAACTTGCATAGAAAAGCTTCTCTGTCATCTTTTGGCTAGACACCCCATTTTATAACTTTCTTCTCAATTTCATCGCTCTATAATCACAACGGAAGAATTTTGTTTTTTCAAGTAGAAATAATTATAGAAATTAATTTTTAATTTTTACAAATATATATATATATATTTAAAATATTAAAGAGTTGTACCATACAACTCTTTAATTTCTTTTTGTTATATCTTTTAAATTTTAAGAATGTGTTTACTAATCCGGAATTACAATTTAAAATTCGCAACGATTATTTACTAAAATAATGATGAAAATGAAAATCAAATATGTGGGAATAACACACTGAAGATGGGAATTTGAGTCTCAAAAGGAAGTTGGGAATGAGATTTCTATTTCTTATATGGTTTACTTTACCATCACTTATATATTAAATTATCCATTTTATTCCTAATAATTAATATTATTAACAAAATTATTATTATTATTAATAAAAATAATCTTTTAAAGAATAATGATTACAATTATTATAATATAATAATAGAGATAAAAATTAATTAAGAGTATTTTAGTAATTTAAAATAATTTTTTATTTTAATTCTGATTCTAATTTTAATTCCTACAACTTTAAAGAATAAAATTATTTTAATTTTTATTTTAAGTTATTTTTGATTTTCACCTATTTTTGTTATAAATTAGTAAATACATTATAAATTTTTTATTAAATATTTTAATTCATATATTATATTTTAAAATTATAAAACTGTTTAATAATTATAAGGAAAGAATTGGAAGACTATACAATATAATGGGTCGTAAATGCAGCATGACCTCAAATTAAAATGGTTCTTTGTTGATTGTTCTGGAGTCAAAAGATGATACATTTGCCTAGAAAGTCATTGATTAATTCCTTATAATTCGATAGATGCTTGTCAATTATTATTATTATTATTATTTTAGCTAATTATGTTGATTGATGGAAACCAATAAAAGAGCATGGGACCCATTTTAAGTATTGGACGTAACTTTTTCATTTTACGGGATACTGGTGACCTTTTTTGGTTGTTGTTGTTGTTATTAATCTCAACCTGCTCCATTATTATTTCAAAAAATCTGTCCTCTGAATATTTGCAAGTCTGACAACGCGTCCTCATGTCGCTACTTTCTGTCCTTAAAATTAATCGCTTCATTGGTAAAAATCTGTGTCAAAATAATATAAAAATATTCTTTTAAAATATTGTAAAATTATTATTATTATTATTTTCCCCTTTTCCTTTCTTCACCACAAATCACTTTTATAGCTGCCTCAAAATGGTGGCTTAAAGAGGCCTCGTGAGGGGCATGCAATGCATGAGTCTCCCTTTTTCTTCTTTTGCTTAATTGGTTTGATTAGTAAGTTTATTTGTTCCAACTCACTTGTATGAATTGTTATGTTTTGATCTGGTTCGACTATTGATGGTGTTTAAGTTCTATTATATAGAGATAATAAGAAAGAAAATAAGAGATTAAATAAAAGAGAGTAAAATAAAAAACATATAAAAAAATTTATTTAAAATTATGAATGTGTTTTTACCTCTTTTTAACATTATACTTGCTATATTATAACATACATACATATACATATACACGAATATATGTATATTGTCAACAACCAATTTTAAGGATGGAAAGTTCTAGCGTTGGGGTGTGTTATATGTTCTCAAAGAGACGACGTCGAAATTGTAAATGTGTATGCATATACTTACAAACTTACATCCTATAAATTGCCAAGTAGCTTGAAGTTTTAGGATTACTATAGTTCTAAATTTTACTTTTAATCTTACCAAATTAATGTTTTATGATATATAAATTCTGAATGTGTCGTAAAAAAAATTAAAGTAAACCATTCCCAGCATACCAATAATTGTAGTGGTTTAGTCCAGTAGAATTCAAAAATGACAATAGAGAAAAACTTAAAACACCGTCGCCATGATTAGTTGGCAATGTCATATAACTGCTGCATTTGCTGAAAATGACCTACATTAAAGTCAAGAGATATCGACCATTGTTTATTAATATATTCATTCATCAATGTTATTTTATTTTATTTATTTTTTATTTAGAATATGTATGCATATATGATATGTATTTTTATTTATACTCTACGTGCCAATGTTTCTCTTGTTACCCCACTGTTTAACAGCATTTCTTTACATTATGCGTGAGCAAAGGATTAGTAATATATGTATATATATATATATATATATATACACATATATATTATGTTGTCCTTATCAACTTTCATGTACCATTTTGCAAGACACTTGAAAATCATATTTAATAATAAATGTTAAAAAATATATATGGAATATGCTTTAATCCACTTTTGAGATGCCCTTTCCCTTATTAAATGGACACTCACTTGAACTTGACGACGTGCGATCATCGCATCTAAAGGAGAAAAGGTCACATGAAAAGCGAAATCAAGCGTAACATTCTCAGTATTAAATGAGCAATAGAGAGTAATTTTTATTTTAAATCATTTTGGCAGACTTGGTTGAATATTCATGTCCCTTTTCTTTTTATTTACCGCCTACACCTGTCACTTTCCCATTCGTGACTTAAAGGTATTACGAATTTACAAAGCACGACTAGAAACATTTGTTTTATTTGCTACTAAAATTCAAAAGTGTTTTTGGTGTTTGCTTTGCTGCCCCTTTTACGAAGGTTCCCCTATCTTTCTTGGATAGAGGCAGACAGAGATCTACACTACACGAATGAGGGCATGAGATGAAGGACCAATTGCATTGCATGGTCTACTTTGAAGTGTTGGCATGTAGTATCATCATGATGTACATTCATGATACTTCACATCATTACTACACAGTGGCATCATCATTTTGCACGTCTTTCATTTCTTCTAGACTAAGCATTTAATTTATCTAAATTTTGTGATAAGCATTGCATAGTGCGGACACATATTATACTAGTTTCTCAAATCCTCACAATTACCATTGTATTTTTGACAATAAAATGGCTATTTATTACATTTGATAGTCATAAAATTTGGCCGGTGCGTGTTAGAAATTTGCCTTAAAATGTGCGTAGAAAAGATGACGTAGGCTGGGCTTCTTTATCTTTTTTATCGTTTAACGTATAGAGAATTTCAGCACCGGTAACACGGCAAAAGGTATGAACTAGTAGTGAACGAGTCCGTCCATCCATCTAGCTACTAATGCCTATTGTACGTTCGAGGAAATGCCGCACTGCGAAATTGTTGGCTCCCGTCCTTATAAACGACAACGGATGACACTACACGAGGCAACACAGAAGAAAGAAACCAACAACAAGGACAACACTGGTACCGCTCACTTTCAGAATAGAGTATAATTTTAAAGTGGAGTATTTTTAAATATATATATATTTTAAATTTATTAAAATTATACATAAAAAATAAATTTTTATAAAATTAATAAAATTTTTTAAATAATAATATCGCTGTATTTAATTATTAACAAAAATAATAAAATATATATATATAATTTAAAAATTAACACTATTGTTCACACATTTTTTACGATGTTTAGACAATTAACATAAAATATTTTAAAAAATTATTTTAGTAATTATATATAAATTAAGTAATAATTTTAACTAAATAATATTATAAATTAATTATTTGTGTTGAATTATAAATTATTTAACTTAACAAATATATAAAATTTATATAATATAAATATACACAAATATTTATTATAAATTACTTAAAATAATATTTTATAATATATTTACGTACAACTATTTTTATATAAAAAATATTTGATAATATTTTAAGAATATTTTTATTAATTTTTTAAAAATTTTATTATTTTTTTTATTAAAAAATATTATTAATTTAAAATTATATACATAAAATTATTTTTATTATTTTTAATTAGTAAAAAATAATTAAATATAATTATATTATTATTAAAATTTATTTTTTTATTATTTTATAAAAATTTATATTTTTTATATTTATAAGAGAAAGTTAACCGTGTTTCACAGGCTCATCGTACAGTGATCGTGTTGCGTTAGTATGTCGTAAAGTGATATATACAGGTAGGCCCCACGCAGTGACTATATGTCTCTTTTTCCTGGTTTAGTTTTTGCGGGACCCTCTCGGCTCTACTTGCTTGTAGTTGGTAATTTGTGCTTGTAACATGTTGGCTCAGCGCACGCAAGAAAATCAAGGGTAATTATTTGTTAATGCTGAATGAATTTGTACCTTGTCGCAGCCAAAATAATAATAATAGGAAGGGAAGATGATGTTTGACATGACAGGAAGATAATGTTTGAACAAAAACAATAGCACAGACATGCAAAATAGATAGTTATCGTCGGTGAAAAACCCACCTGCGATGCTGATTTTCTAAAATGATTTGCTAAAACAATGGCTGTCAACTAACTCTTGTAAGCAAGTCTCGTGTGAGTAATAATGTTATTATCTATTGATATTAGAAAGAGAGAGGAGTGGAGGTAGAGGGTATGACTGTGATTAGGTGTGCATCAAATGCAAATTAGCAAATGTTGAATGACGCGTCTGAAAGTGAGGGAGAGGAGAAAGGGGTAGGTGTTGCCGCTGCTGCCAGATTTTTCATTCTCTCATTGGAATTTTCCAGATCATTTATATTTTTTCATTGCCTGCCATTCTATTATTAATTTGTTTCCTTTCAATTAGGACTCAGAATCTCAAAAGAATAGTGCCAATGCCAATCTCTGCAATTAAACTCTGAATGCGACGGGAAAGACCGGCCCACATCTGGGTAAAGTTATAAATCATTCACTCTATTCCACAGAGTAGCCCCACCATTTAGAATTTAAGTAAGCAATTGTTTCTATTATAATAATTGAATAAAAAGAATTATTAGCTTGCAGAATCTTCGAGTTAAAATTAGTTGAATATAAAAACCCTAATTTTAAAATACTTACTTTCTGCTAACAAAAAGTTTTTCATACAACCATTTGAAAAGAGGAATGAGAGGGACATTACAAATTCATTAAATGTTAAATAAATATGACAAAAAAAGTAATAAAAATTTTGTCATGGTTTATGATTTTGAACGAAAATGAAAAAAATATATTTTTAAGACAAACTTGATAAATTTAAAAATAATAAATAATAATTCTATTTTTTATATTTAAAATTTAAAATTATATAAATACAAAAATTTAAAAAAATATAGAAAAAATAAATAAATAATAAAAATATATTTTTAAAAAATAAAAATAATATTTTTATATGAATATAATTTTAAATGAATAACTGGGTGGAGATATATTTTAAAAGAGATTTAATAAAAAAAAATTGTCTGCAATAATAAAAAATGTGAAACGAGGGATTTAGATGCGAGGCAGGGAAGTTGCTATGTCGGTAACGTACAATAAAACCGATGGGCAGCAGACTAACCCTCGACGGTTTTCCCACTCACCCGTAATTCCACTCACGCTTAAAACGCGCTAATCACGCTCACACACGCTTCTTATTGGATAACTATCCCCTTTGGTTTTAGCACCCATTACATGATGATACATAAGAACAACATAACATCATACATCACACATAAACCATAACTTGATCAACCCCGTGTAACTGCCCCTTGTTCTCTCTAATTTTATACTATAAATGCACCCTCCTCTACCACCTCGCCTCCCCGTTTCTGACCGGTTAATAACCCACCAAAACTCATTTTGGTTCTCAACAATGGCTAAGGTGAGTCAACTCGGTCACCCATTACCCAACTCGTTCTCTTTCTTTCTTGCTTTCTTTCTTTTGTTCGTAAGTATAGCTGTTTGCAGAGAAGAAAACGATTGATTTTTGTTTTCTCTGAGACTTTTTCCTTGTTACAGAAGAAGAACAACATCGAATACTGCGACACCAACGAAAACAACGAGAACAGCGGTAATGAAGGCGAGAAGAAGAAGGAGAGAGGAGATGCAAAGAAGAAGAAGGATGATAAGGGTCCCATTACTGTGGTCTTGAAGGTTGATATGCATTGTGAGGGTTGTGCCTCTAAAATCGTCAAATGTGTTCGCGCTTTTGAGGGTATTATTAAAACTTTCAACCACTCTTGTCCTACAAATTTTTTTATAATTTTGTAGAACATTATTGTTTTTCCTCTTTACTATTCTCAAAAACTACTGTTACTGAGGAATGTGTTTCAATACAAACCCCTGCTATTTCTTGGTTTATTTCCATCATGTACTCCCCCGCTGCCTTTCCTTTTATTTATTTATTTTTTTTTATTTCTTGGTTTGTTTCCATCATGTACTCCCTCACTGCCTTTCCCCAGATTTTAGGCGGTGAAATTCTGGGCTAATGTTAGCCGTCTTAATGATCTCCTAGTTGACTTCGTATTTTGGAGTAAATATCTTGCTAGTGGTATTTTTGTGTTTGTTTATTTCCGCCCGAGGGGTTGTTTTTTCTTGTCGTTATGTATATTCCTGCCTTTCTGGGTTTTGTGGCTGTTTTATTTCAAGTCTGTATAGGCTGCTGTCTTAGCACAGGCGGGCACAACTTATTTTCTTATCATAATTGTTGTTTCTGCTGTGTTTGTTGTTGCGCGTTTTTTTTTAAATGATTTGAAAAAAAAATATTTACATTTGAAAATGTCTTGATAGCAAAAAATTTTCAAATTGTGACTGAGAAATAATTTTGGAAGTATTATTATAAAAAACTTAATTATGTTTTTTTCTCTAATATAAAATACTTACAGTGAAGTACTACGTATGTATAACAAACATTTGTTTTAAAAACACTCTTAATCCGTCCCATTTAATTCTCAAATGGGTTTTGGTTCCAGTATTGGTGTTGATAATGACAAATAAACTCGATGGCTCTGGTTCTACTTTATTTTTCTGGATTTCTTTTCATAATTTCCTTTCACTGATTGTATTCCCAGATTTTACACCGTAAAGGAATACATTATAAGCCTGACGATTGAATGTATTTTTATGGAATTTAAAGTAATGTTATATTGGTTGGATTGTGTGAAGGCGTGGAGACTGTGAAAGCAGAGACAGCTGCGAATAAACTAACCATAGTTGGGACAGTGGATCCATCCAAGATCCAAGACAAACTCAACCAAAAAACCAAGAAGAAGGTCGACCTCGTCTCTCCCCAGCCCAAGAAAGACAAAGACAAAGACAAGGAACCCAAAGAAGATAGCAAACCTAAAGACAAAACCCCAAATGACAAGAAACCCAAAGAGGTTACTTTACAATTCTTGTGCTTGCTTTTTCTGCAGTCTGAATTCATGATTTTTTTTCATTGATACTTCTTTACTATTAGCAATAAATAATCATTTAAACAAAAAATTACTTTTTAGATTTTTGGTCTCTGTTTCATGTAATTAATTAATTAATTGGTTTTCTATTATATTAAAATGGTTACAGGCTCCCGTGAAGACGGCGGTTTTGAAGCTGGGGCTTCACTGTCATGGTTGCATCGAGAAGATTCACAGGATTGTCTCAAAGACTAAAGGTGAGGGTATCCTTGTCCTTGTCTCGTAGCTCTACGGTAACGATATCGTTTTTTGAGCCTCTGTTACAATTTAACATCTGTTTATTAGCAGGGGTGATCGAGATGTCAGTGGACAAGCAGAAGGAGTTGGTGACAGTTAGGGGAACGATGGATGCGAAGGCGTTGACAGAGAACCTGAAGGAGAAGCTGAAGAGGCCCGTTGAGATTGTGCCACCGAAGAAAGACAAAGAGGAGAGAGATTCCAACGGTGGAGATATCAACAGCGGCGGTGGTGGAAAGAAGAAAAAGGGCGGCGGCGGTGACGGGGGTGGAAATGGCGGACAAGAAGCTCAAGGTGGTGGTGGGAAAATGGAAGGAAACAGAATGGAGTACATGGGCATGCCCGGTCTAGGTTATGGATACGGATACGGGTATCAGTATCATCAGGTGCCTGTCGGATATGGGTACGAGTACGGGTACCCGGTAGGAGGGTATCACGCACCCCAGATGTTTAGTGATGAGAATCCAAATGCTTGTTCGGTGATGTGATTAATTAGTAGGGAAGTAATGTTATTATCAAAGGGGTAAAGTAAGAAACGAAATTGTAAATAATAAAAATAGTGGGGGGAGAAATTTTGGGTTAATTCTGTCTATCTTAATCATCTCTTACTTACTTGATATTGTAGTTTGAACCATAAATTATCAGTGGGTATTTCTAAACTAATTTATTATATTATTTTATTAATAGTAATTTTATCTGTAAGACGAATAAAAATATGAGTAGGTATTTGCAATTATTCACAATGAATATTGGTAGATAACAATTTTTTAAATTGTTTTTTCTGCAGCACTCCGAGATCGCTTCTCTTCACCGTTAATATAATTTCTGTTACTTTTGATCCTACTTCCTACCGAGCCCATATCATAAAATCCAAACTTTTCCCAGATATTGGCTTCATTCCCATCTGTCAAATTACCATCTTCATTGCTGCAACCTTGCCATGTTCGCCATTTGAGCAAGTCTCTGCTGTTTTCTTCTTGACAAGAACCTTGTAGAATATCAATCCAACCTTCTTAGCAAATGAATATTATCCCAGTGAAGGAAGAAACTCATGCCTAAATGTTTTTATAGCTTAACCAAAATCAAGGACGTACAATAAGGAAATCATAAACTACGAGTAAATGGAGTCAAGATTATAATTTTAATTCTTATAAAATTATATTTATTTTTAATATTATTATTATACTTGTACTATTCTTTGTTGTTTCGATGATTTTATTTTATTTATTTTTTGTGCATTTTTTTTATTTAAATATTTATTTTTATATTATAAATTTATTTATTTTATTTAGTTGAAAGATGTGAATTTTATAACTATTATTTTGGAATTATGAGCATGTGAGTTTTTATTTTAGATTTATGACATTTTCATATAAATTTATAAATAGTTATATAAATTTTTTAAAAAAATTATTGTGATTATTTTTATTTTATATTAAATATATTTGATATTTTATATATAAATGATATATTTGATTTAAAAATTAATACTAAAAAATTTTCCATTTTTAATTAAAAATAGTTTTATAAATTTATATTTATATTTAATAATAGTAAAAAGTATAAAATTAAAAATACAAAAAAAAATAAAAAACATGAATATCTACTATATATTTAGTAAATCTTATGAACCTATTTAAGTGAATTTGATATTAAAATGTAAAACCCATTACTAATAAGAATGACAATATTTTATATGATCGTTTGACTGACACGAATTTGATATAAATTTATTGATTCGAGTTAAAATAAAATATGTGACTTATTAAATAAATAATATATATATATTTATATCACAATAAGAAAAATAAACGTGTTATATTCAAATGTAGAATTCTTGATACATAATTTTCTTTATGATATAATTAATTATTTGAATAATTATAACATATTAATTTAATTAATTTAATAATATAATTTTATATTTTTTTAAAAAATAATTTAGTTATATTTATCACATTTTAAAATATATTTAATTATGTTTTAGAATAAAATTAATTTAGTATTTTATGTATATCAGTATAATAAGTATTATAAAAAATACACTATAATATATATAAACTAATAAAATTATAAATATACAATAAAATATATTATAATATATTAAATTATTTATTAATTTTGTCGGATTAAAATAATTAAATTGGATTTAGCTTAAATTAATTTTTATTTTACACGAATATAATGTATACAAATATAATTCGAATTGCTATTTTTAATTTATGAATTTAGTATTGAATTTTTTTAGCAGTAGTTTGGCAATATTCATCTCAAATTTGGACCGCTGCTATTCCCAACGAAGAGTGAGTGATGGAATGGACGGGGAGGATTATTTCTTACATTGTATGGGTGTCACAAGAAGTATAATTTAAAAGGATGACACTGGAACCACTTACTCGTTTTCCTTTATTAGATGTACGGTCAATCTAGTTCTTATTTAAAGCGACGATTCAAGCCCAATCCAACAACCCAATAGATAATTAAGCCAAGACCGAGACCGAGACCCACACCACTCTAGCCAATCGGACAATACACAGGCACTCCTATAGCCTATCGGACACGTCTTCACCTCGACAATCCCTCTTCAGTATAAAATACTCAAAACGCCTCCCCCCCGTCAGCCGTACCCATTGAAGGAGAAGCCCTCGTTATAGGGTCCAGTAGTTTATACTTCCCTCCTCGTATCTAGCGCTAACAATCTCTACGTAGAAACCCTAGATCTCAGATCTTGCCACTAAACTAAGGTCGGTCTCGTTCGACTTCCCTATTTTTTTGTAGCGTAAAACGTTTTTGTTTCTGGTTATCCATGTGTATTTAAATTCTGCGTTTTCTTTTGTTTGATTTCGGTTCTGCTTTTCGATTTACGGTGATTTCAGATGGTGTCGGACGCGAGCAAGAAGAAGGCCGCACAGAAGAAGGCAGCTGCGGCCGCCAAGAGAGGTGGCAAGGCAGCGGCGGCGGCCGCCTCTTCCAAGGCTGCGGCGTCGGAGGCTCAGGCAGGCGTTGATAAAGCTACTAATGGAATTTCCGCTATGCAGATTTCGGATCGAACTTGTACGGGAGTGCTTTGCTCGCATCCTCTCTCCAGAGATATTCGCGTAGGTTTCCATCAATTCTCTTTGTTAGAATGTTACAATTTGATTTAAAATCATGGATTCTTTAATGTAGTTTTTTTATCTTTTGATTTAATGTTCGTTATGCACGTGTATTCGTTTATATATCTCGGCAGAGCAAGAATTTTTTCTGTTTCCGTTTGATGTATTATTATTATTTTTTGTTTGGGTAAAGATTTGTTAGTTACTGTTGGGCATATGCGATTGGGTTATTTAAACTTTTTTATTTGATTATGAATGTAATGGATTTTGAAGATGATATGTTTTGGAGCCTTTGGAAAGGTTTTGAATCCCTGTCTGCAATTTTGTTTCCTAGTCAAGTAGATGGAATATTTCATTTCTGAGAGGCATTGTTTTATTGGCAGAATATAACATACACGTGCAAAAGTGCGTATTTGCTAACAGAAAGCTAGAATTTCACAACACCCAAAGGTTCCAAAACTGAAATTTTGCTTCAGTATGAATAAAAGATAAAAGTAAAAAAAAATAAGGGAGAGACAGAGGGATAGAGTTTGAAACTCTTACTGTTGGTATGATTAGTCTTCTGTATTGACTAAAACTGGGTATATCACTTTATTCATTCCCTTTATGAGATTTTGACTAATTCAAGATGTAAAAGTATTGGTGATGAACTGGCTTTTCTCCTTCTGCAGATAGAGTCCTTGTCGCTTACGTTTCATGGACATGAACTAATAGTTGATTCTGAACTGGAGCTTAATTATGGCAGGTTAGTTAAATTTTCCAACTTCACTCAATTATCGTTGTACATATGCATGGAGCAGCCAGTTAATCTTTTAAACTTTACTTGAGGATCATCTATGTATTTATGAGTTACTTTTGCTTGCAGACGTTATGGCTTGCTTGGCTTAAATGGGTGTGGGAAATCTACACTTCTGACAGCAATTGGATGCCGAGAGCTTCCAATTCCTGAGCACATGGATATCTATCACCTCTCCAGGGAGATTGAAGCTTCTGACATGTCTGCATTGGAAGCTGTCATATGTTGTGATGAGGAGAGGCTGCAGTTGGAGAAGGAAGCTGAATCCTTGGCATCACAGGTACATCTTCCTGATAATTCTTGTTATCTTATTCACTCTTCAATGCCAGATATTCTGATTTTGTTTATTTTTTAAATTTGCATTAGGATGATGGAGGTGGAGAACAACTTGAACGTATTTATGAGCGTTTGGAAGCCATGGATGCATCAACAGCAGAGAAACGTGCTGCTGAGATTTTGTATGGTCTTGGTTTTAACAAGATGATGCAAGCAAAGAAAACACGTGATTTTTCTGGTGGCTGGAGAATGAGGATTGCATTAGCACGAGCCTTGTTTATGAACCCAACTATTCTGTTGCTTGATGAGCCAACCAATCATCTAGGTAAGTCTTTTTGGTGACAACCGTGCATGTGGTGATACTCATCCTGTGACAAATCTAATAATGGAAAATGTAGTCAAGTAGATTCTTTAATGCAAATTCTTATTCTTCATTTGCATATTTGGTTATTTGAGTTTATGCTGTCTGTCTGATTGATGTTTGGTGCATGGTTTGAGATAATGTAATTGATATGTCAGTGCTGTCATATAATTAAATTGACTTTCGATTGCCATATATTTGGAAATCTTAATGACAATGAAGATTTTATCCATAACAGATTTAGAAGCTTGTGTCTGGCTGGAAGAAACCTTGAAGAAATTTGACCGCATCTTGGTTGTAATTTCACACTCCCAGGATTTTTTGAATGGTGTTTGCACAAACATCATTCACATGCAAAGCAAGAAACTGAAGATATATACTGGTAATTATGATCAGTATGTCCAGACCCGCTCTGAGCTGGAAGAGAACCAGATGAAACAGTACAAGTGGGAGCAGGAGCAGATTGCTTCAATGAAGGAGTATATTGCTCGATTCGGTCATGGGTCAGCAAAACTAGCTCGCCAGGCCCAGAGCAAGGAGAAAACACTGGCTAAGATGGAGCGAGGTGGGCTTACAGAGAAGGTGGTGAGAGACAAGGTTCTTGTCTTTCGTTTTGTTGATGTGGGTAAGCTACCTCCACCAGTGCTTCAGTTTGTGGAAGTTACATTTGGCTACACACCTGATAATCTCATCTACAAGAACCTTGATTTTGGGGTAGACTTGGACTCAAGAGTAGCTTTGGTGGGACCCAATGGTGCTGGGAAGAGTACACTGCTGAAGCTGATGACAGGGGATTTGGTTCCTCTTGATGGCATGGTCCGGCGACATAATCATCTTAGAATTGCACAGTTCCATCAGCATTTGGCTGAGAAACTTGACTTGGAAATGTCTGCCCTTCAATATATGATGAAAGAGTACCCAGGCAACGAGGAGGAGAAAATGAGGGCGGCAATAGGAAAATTTGGGTTGACGGGTAAAGCCCAGGTGATGCCAATGAAGAATTTATCAGATGGGCAAAGGAGCAGGGTGATATTTGCATGGTTAGCATATAGGCAACCTCACATGCTTCTGTTGGATGAACCAACTAATCATCTGGATATCGAAACAATTGATTCCCTTGCTGAGGCATTGAACGAGTGGGATGGGGGTTTGGTTCTTGTTAGCCATGATTTCCGACTAATAAACCAGGTAGCCCAGGAAATATGGGTGTGTGAAAATCAAGCAGTTACGAGGTGGGAGGGTGACATTATGGACTTCAAGGAGCACCTCAAGGCCAAGGCCGGGCTATCTGATTGAAGTTAACAACATATCATTATAGGAATGATGCATTTGAAGATACTCTTAGTAGGAATCAATTGTTTATTATACCTTGGCTTATTATTACCTGGCAGTTTGCTGACTCTGGGTTGAGTTGAGTGATTGCTGCCCCTGGATGAAGGTATTAGCAAGGTGTATTATGACGAAAGCTATGGAACAGTGGGGACAATGACCAATTTATTGTTATTTCACTGATTCGTTCCATATTTTTCTTCTCATTTGTTAGGTAATATTATTGATCAAGAATTGAGAGATGTGTGGGTATATATATGCGGGGTTAGACGCGATTGCCTATGTAAACCTCCTTTCCTTTTTCTCTGCTCATTTCCAGATTTGATTAAATGTTGTATCTTGAGATTATTATTATTATTATATGAAATTTAGTGTATGGTAGTATGGTATGTTCCTAAAAAATCTATTACATCAATATGTTATTATTACATAAAAGGCATTGTGACTCATTATGGGGGGTTGTAAAGTTGTGGCACGGGAAATTTTAAATTAAGGCTAATATATGTTTGTTTGTGTGTGCAATGATGTTTTATTATGGCATGATTCGATGTAATTTTTCATTTCTTTACGTGCATGATTGATTTTTGTTGTTATGCACTACAGTGCTTGATGAATATTTGTGTAACGAAGTTTAGGAACGTGTGTTAGATGACGTGGCTATGTGTTTGAGGCATTATTGTGTCAAGATACGGAGGGTAGATTCAACATTTACAAAGCTTTGAAAAGTGGTTGTTGATGGACTCGCATTTTAAGGTACTGTTGTTGGAAAGTGTTAAGTGGTGGGTATCTCAACAGATATCCGGTGGACAACTTCTGATTATTTTTGTAGGTAAAATTTCTAAGGCAAATGCTTAAATTATTTATAAATTTATTGAATGTTTATTAATAAAAAGATTTATTTATCAATTCTTTGCATGTGCAAGGACGTTTTTGTCCGTGTATAATATTCTTTGCAAGAGACTAAAATTGATATCCAATCCAACACATTCTAAAAGTTTTAATGGTTGAATACTTATTTTTACAACATGTGGTAGCTGTTTAATATCAAGTTAAAAAGTTAGGGTAATTGGTTTAACAATTTTATCAGTCTTTTTCCCAATTTTCTTGTTTGGTCAATAGACTTTTGATGATGGGGAAATAAAAGTTGGAAACCGCCATTCAAGCTTACCGGCAAAAGCTTTGGAAAAATGTCAATGCTGTGTTTAAAAGATCTAGAATACTCGCATTGATGCCTGATGTTTACAACGAAATGCCCAGCTTTAAAGAAGAGGGCCCATTAGACGCTTTCACACGTGAAAATTTTCTTCTACATTCCTAATTTCCGTCAGATAATAATAATAGAAAGAAAAACATTGTGATATATAATATATATATATATATATATGATCAATAATCAATGAAAAAGAAAAAAGTGCAGAAAGTTCATGATCAAAACATCTGATGTGGAATGCCTTTATTGGCGGGTCTGCTCTAGCTATAATAAGAAATCTTTTTTGGCCACTTTGTTCGCAAGAAGATTGCCAAAACATTATTGGAACCCCATGTTAGCAAACTAACGGGGCTACCACACGAGAGGTCAAAGCTTGAGGGGAGAGAAGAATTCATAAATAAAGAAATAGTAACCAAATGGGACCGAAAATAACATTGAAAGATGAAAGGGAGTAGGGACATCAGTGACAGTCAATGTTTCTGTAAAATCCAAGGCAATATGTTAACTTACTTCTTCTTCATAAGAATAATATATGCCGTTGTAAATTAAATTAAAACGAATTTTGCTAAAATATGTTAATAGGCGTTGCACATGAGCAAATTTTTTAAAATAATTTTATTTTAATTACTCTCTTATATTTATAATTAATCTAAAAATATTCTTATTGAAATTATCTTTTAACATTTTTACTTTTATAAATAAATTATTTTAATAATTTTATTCTTATAAGTAATTTTAAGTTTTCATATTTACCTTCCTTCACTTTCTCACCCTTATCTTCACATTCAACGACAAAATACACTTCCATTCACATTCAACCGCAACTAACGAGGAACGCATTGATATCTCCCTCAAATATATATGACTATTTGTTATAGTATACATATTATTCGCCCGTGTCGCCACCACAACACGTGCCCACGTCACATTACTCTGCAATGCCATTGATACATTGTTTGCCTCTACCCTTACAACATTATTATCCCATGCTTTCACCACAATATTCGCAGGTCCCGATGCAACATTACTCTCTGATACTATGACCACATGATTCTCTTGTACCATTAATGGACTCATTTTTTGTAGGTCAGGTCAGCCCAACCCGACTCATTAGACACCTCTACAAAGAAAGGCATTACTGATTTCAGAGTGCACAAGTTAAAAATTATTGTATATGTTGATGCATATCCCTTGAGCCCTAGACAACGTAGAAGATGAGAGTACGAGTACAGCGTACATTACTGTACAGGTAATGTTAGAAATAGTTCTTGCATTATCGGGAAAACAGTTGCATCAATACGCGATGCCCAAGTTCACGTTCAAAACCCTAATTTGAAAATGATGACATATCTATTTGTACCATCACCGTTTATATGTTTAGTCATGCCCCAAGGTCAATAAAATTTTCCCTTCTACGTGCCATTGAATAACGCATTTGTTTTCGATAACTGTCCCAATTAACAAGTGACTTTTTTTTTCTTTTGTACTTTCCTTGAAGTAACTGATTCACTTAAACTTTTGCTGTAAATTTCTATCCTTACCTCGATCAATATGTGGAGCAGTTATCTTTTCTACATTCCATTTAATTTACTCGGCATGATTTCGGTTAAGATATCAATATAAAACTCAAAAGCAATTGAACGCTGTGGATTTGATATCCTTAAAGCTTTCCCAATCCTCATATGATGCATTATTTAAGAGAAAAAACATGAAAATTAGGTATTCATTTTGCAATTTGAGAAAAAAAAATGACACTGTAAGCTTATCTTCTACCACATGGTTTATTCAGAAAGAGAATTCTACCTTTGGCCACTCCCTTTGCATTAATTAATTATACAATTTTTAAGCATGCATTTCCAAAAGAAGAAATTGGAAAGTAACGTAGTTTTTAATGTTCAACCGGACCACTGGCCAAGCCAATCATACTAAACTCATGCAATTAAATCATTGCATGTTCGTCAAGCAAAAGACATGGCATGTTCACGGTCCTTAAAAAGCAATTAAGAGACGATTGATTACACGGAACTCGTGCGTGACCGAATTCCCTTGTTTCTTGGACTTCATCAACTCGGTAAACAAGAGGAAAAAAGGAAGAAGTAACGAAAAACATTAAACAAGAAGAAAAAGATCATCAGATGGTTGTTATCTAAAGCTACTGAAACGGCTAGCATCCTGTTTCAACAACTTTGCACCATGGAATTGCAAGAACTCCATTTAACACTAACGCTGGATTCGTCATGGTCCTGCCATTGTTCTTCAGCCAATATTCTCTCGAGCTCACTTGGCCGGCATGGGATTGCGAGTGCACCTTCACGACCAAAACCATATTCTTCAGCCGCTTGCTCCAAAAGCCTCATAAATGTAGGATGCGTCAAATAATTCAATGGAACGATGAATCTCTTTGGTTCATCTCCGTCCACAGCTAACACAGCAACATGTCCTTCTTTAACATCTTCTGGCACATTGGTTGAGTCTCTGATTTCGTCAGATTCATCAGAGAAGAAATATAGTTTTTTACCCAACAGGAGACTCTTTCGTAGCTTTTTAACAACAATGTCCTTGATGCCATTATGCTTCTTGCAACTGGTGCTAAGCTTAGCCATATTTGTGTATTTTTTTTTCAATGAGTAGTATTTGGAGGTGGTCTTTAAGCAAATGTTAGCTTGCTTTATATATAGGAGTTAAGAGGAGCATAGATAAGATTGAATGGTCGATATTTTCAATGAAATAGCGTGAAAGAAAAAAAGAGAGGACATGGTAGAACTGACTTTGGAATTAATGGGCAGACCGCAGCATGTGATTGGGAACTATCTAGCTATCAACTTACCAAGAAACATCCCTTTTAGCTAGTCATATCTGCCTTCAAATTATTGGAGCAGTTGGCATGTAGGTTGCTTTTGCCTGCCATGCCTTGATTTGTTTGCTATCGAACTCTTCATTTTTCGTATTTCTAATGTCCATACTGTTTAACCAATAAGCAATGTTACTTATTTAAGTTCATATTATATTAAAGGAGAGACAAAGTTAATCGCTAGTTCACTTAAGATTCATCGACAACTAATTTTTTAGGGTGTATTTAGTTTTAGAAACTCATGAATAAAAAAAAAGAAATAAATTCTCAATTCTTTGAAAGTTTTCATGAATAACAAATTATGATTAAACTCTCAATGTTATTCTCATTTATGTATTTTAATTATATAAAATTTTTAATTAAATTCATATAATTATTTTTTTGATTAACTAATTATTTTAAAAAATTATTAACACAATATTATTTTAATTTATTTTATTTTATTTACACTATAAATTTATCAATATTAATATTTATTTTTTGTTATAATATTTTAATCTCGTCATCTAAATTATAATAATTATTATTATTTTTATCATAGATTTAATTATTAATTTTTTTTATATTTCACATGCATATTAATTTATAATTTTATTTTATAATATTATATTTGTTATAATTCAAAAAATTAATCATCTTTATTCAATAATTTTAATTATTTTATCATATAAAAATAATTACTAATGTAATTATATTTTATATTTAACAATAAAATTTAAAATTAATTTAATTTTTTAATTATAACATGTATAAAATATTTAAATAAAAATAAATATTCTTATCAAAATAAAACTAATTAATTAGTATACATATATTTATATTAAAAAAAATTAAATTTGTTAAATATTTATTATAATATTTTATAAAATATTATTAAAATGAAACTAAAATTAAATGCAAAAAATAAATAGAACTTATTTAGTAATAAATATCAATAAATTTAAAATAAATGATATTTTTATTTAAGTAACAAATGATAAATTCATTCCTCCTTTCTTTATTTCTTTTTACTCTTAAAAAAAACACGTCCTTGTATCCTTCGATTGTTAGATCAGTTAACTAAGGTGAGTATTCAAGCACGTTTACTTGTTTTAGAGTACACTTTAACAAAAATAATTTTAACTTTTCAGTGTATCAAAATCATGCGATTAGTTTCAATCTAATTTTCGTCTTTCTAAAAGCTGTTAACGATAACATAGTACCTCAAATAACACGTTAACATATTATACAGTATAATGAATTTGGTCATCCTAAAGTTCTTTGCATCTACCTTTAATTTTGACGCTATAACTCTGTAATCATGATATAATTGCTTGTTTAGACGTTAGTTACCATCGATCATAACTTTTGAGAAACGCGGACGGGATGAGCTATAATTGCACCGAGGAACATATATTGTATGTCAGTATGTTGGGCTCTTTCAAGCATTCCTAAGTTTCATTTACAAGGCTTGAAATTATGGTTTCAATCATCTGGCCTATTTTTTAAGTCAAAAACCCTAGTTAGCATCGAGATCTAGATACCTTTAACCTGCGCTACGCCCACCAACATTTTTCCAAGTTAAAAGCTTCACCAGCCTGTAATAGTTTAACTGCAGTCAATTTTGTCACAATGCATGCATCAAAAGCTGGTTATCAAGTCCTTGAATATTTCAGCAAAATTAGATAAATCTATTGAATATTCATGGAGTCTTAACAGCAGTTTTGTGATTTTTTCTAGTTTAAGCAAAATATCGTTTCCGGTTATGTCGACGATTATAAAGTATTTTTCCATAAATGGGAAACCATTTTCTAGCTAAGTTATGTTATTACGATTGATTTTGAGTCCATTAACAGCTGTCAGACATGAATTTAAAGCTAATGTCCAAGACAACTTTTAGTCAGATTGGCCATACTCTCCAAAGTCCCAAATTAGAAGGGACAGAAGTCACAAAACTTAGCAATTCAAGTGCTAACATTAGTTATAATTATTAGCACGGCGCATCACCTCAATTGTTATGCTTATTTACTAATGCATTAATTAAAAGATATTTAGCAACTTTGACACTCGTGATCGTTGCTTTTTTTTTCTTATGTTACCAATAATTTTACTAAAAGATTTTAAATTAGCAAAATTTTTTTTTAAAAATGTGTACATGCATAATATCGGCAAGCAAAATGGGCAACCATCCATAATTAGACAGCAACATGACACAGTTTCACTATACATCAAAAATAAAAGGAAAAAGAAATCCGCACCTTGCATAGTTCAGTTATTATAAAACGTGTATTGAGCTCCATGCCATGCAAGCAGCAACTGGAAGGAAAAAAGCGCAAAAAAAGTTCATGATCAGACCAGAAAACAAGAGTTGACAAATCTCACGTATCTGCCGGTGCTGTGGGGATCACATCTCGGCTGTCACTCAGATATTTTAGGTCAGCCTTGTTTGAAAACCCGTTTCAATCAATAGCAACAATATAATTGAAATTGGACCACATTGGCGCGAGCTGTTCTATGGACAGCAAACACACATGGCTGCCACAATAAGGAGAAATTTGAAGTTTATTGTAGTTTCTTTTTCTTTGTTTTGTTTTATCATATCGTTTGGTTAGGTGGAGGATAGCAGCTGGAGTATCTTACTTATCCAAAATTAAAAAATAGAAGTGAAAAAGAAACGTTTCATGATTTGTATTATTAACTTGAAGAACATAAAGCATGCCAATGATTGATCGAAGATATACAGGTTGAAGAACAAGAACTGTTTAAAAAGTTTCGGGGCATTTTATTCGAGCCATTGTACATTTTGAACCATACACGATAATGAACATAATAACAGGATCAACATGAGATCCAAGATATATAGATGGAGTGAGAATTAATCCTACTTTTCCCTTTAAAGAAGTTTAGGTTTCTCATTATAAGCAATAAGTTCCAAAGCCAATTTAAATGTGTTTCCATAATTTCTGAATCAATTAGCAATTCGATGAAGTTGGCAGCCCGACTCATTAAGAAAAGCATCTTTCCTTAAAGAGAGTGGAAAAAGAAAAATCCGAAGAATTTTTGAGAGTCGAGTTGATTTATGGGGTTAAAAAGAACAATCAATCTCATTAACCAGCAAAAATTCATCCTCTTTAATATCTCAATGGATTTAGGTGGTGGGTTGGGGTGGTGGGGGGGGTTGGGGCCGGTGGAGCGAGGGTGTTGTTTCTTTGTCATGAATTACAAGCCTCTTTCCCGTTCTACACACGCATGCCACTGTTAGAGAACAAGTCTCCAACATCGGCGAGAATTTGGAAGATTATGCACCTTTTTGATTGGCATCCTGAATAAGTTTGGAGTTGTACCCTATTAGTTGGATGTCACTTCAAGTGTTTGGATTGTGGAACTTTTTTTTCCAAAGAACCATGTCGAGCGAAACATCCATACAAGCAGTGGTCATATCAGGTGCGTACACAGAGCTAGCTGAGAATTAATTACTTTGGACAAATTAAAGTACATATTTCGAAGAGAGAAAGAGAGGTATATTCCCAGAAGAAAATGTGATGGTGGAAAAAAAATATCAAGACGAAGTTGAAAATGGAAACAGCTCATATGAGATTTTATAATAGTCAGGTATTAGATTTTACTACTTGAACGTACAAAATGAATAATTACTGCGGAAATGGACGGTACTGCTAGTGAATGAAGATGCCGGACCTTGCGACTTGGGTAGGGTCCATGCTTCATTATATGTATAATGTCCACTTTTATAGGAATAGACAAAATTAGTTTTTCTTTCTTTTATGTTTTTTGTTTTGATGTTAATGTCATGTCAATTGTTGCCCGCGGTTCACACAACACAGAGTCGATCTTACTTACTCGTGCTTGTAAACAGTTAAAAACGTGCATCCTTAATTAATTCTTTTGTGCTTCTCATTCTGTGGTTTGGTGTTCAATCAAGTTTTATTGTACACCAAGCGTTGATATAATATACTAACTATTTGATTTCTTTTTTTGATTATTATTATTTTTCCTCTCAAATACTAATGCAGGCCGTGCACAAGTGAGATTACTGAGACTAACCAAAATAAATAAATTGTAAGCCAACTTAATGATAAGGGTGAGAAAACACTGTAAAGAATATTATTCAGTCAAAAAATGTTACCATGTCGGTAATAAAAGATTTCCAATTATGAACTTGTTTCATTAATATAATAATATATGTCAAAAAGAATACCAACTCCTCTTTATTATCACTGCTTCGGCAACCTCCGCAATGGAGGGTAGGAGAGAAAGAACAAATAATACACAATTCTAAAAGCCTTGCAAATGCTGTCGGGGCTGTCCTTTTGTATATGAAATGGCTAAAACACCTATTTCTGTGTTATGAAACAAGTAAAATTGTAGATCCTCAACTCTGTCCAGAGAAAATCTCAAACCTAAAGATTCTGCGGAAAACAGGCTGCGTGTAATCTCCTTGAGAGAATTCAAGAAACTCAATCCTTCAACATTTACTGAAAAGGCTGACACACAGCAGACTGAGCAAATCTTAGATGCTTTAGCTTATTGAAAATGCTAATCATTGGCAGAATACCATCAAGATTACAAGGAAAAAACAAAGAATGGACGTGGGAAACTTTTAAAGAAATTTTTCATGGAAAATGTTTTTCTGAAATATTTAATGATACTATGTTGGATGAATTTATACATCTAACTTAGGGTAATGTATCCATGTCTCAATATGAAATAAAGTTTAAGGCCTTGAACTAGTTTGCCACCTCTACAGTATCTAAAAAGATGGACAAGATCAAACAGTTCATGAAAGGGTTAAAGCCAACACTTCATCATGAACTTATAATTTAAATCTTCAAAAATATTTTGAGGTGGTGGATCGAGCTTTAATGATAAAACAAGATAAAGATAAGATTAAGTAGATAGTGGAATCCAAGACAAGAAGTACAATTTTAAAACTTTCCAAGTGGAAAAAAAAGAGATAGATGAGAGGTTAGTTTATATACAGGATACCCAGGGCTTTCGTAATGCATTTGGTATTTGTTTTAAATGTGGGAAGTCAGGTCATCGCTAAGATACATGTCCACATTTACAGCGAGCACAAATACAAATAATTAGCTCTAATTAGGGAAGTACTCAAGGTAGGCAAAGTTTTCACAGACATTTAGGTTTTTATTTTAAGTGTGGAGAACAAATCGCTATCAAAATATGTGTCCATATTTGAGGAGGGCACTGAGTCAAACGGCTAGTTTTTAATAAAAAAAATATATTAAAAATGTGTTACAATAAGCCCAACAAAGTAGAAAACCACAGTACGAGTAAAATGAGAAATCTTTCCAAAGCTGTCGATTATCATAGGGGCATGGTAAACCTAAAACACAAAGTAGAGCATAAGCCATTACTCAAAATACAAAACAATCTGATCATACTGTTATAGGAAGTAACTTCTTTTTGTTTCAGTACTTAAAGTATTATTTGATTCTAATGCTACACATTCTTTTATTTCTTTGAAACTTGTAATTTCATTGAGTTTAGAAACTGAGCCTTTAAAATCTAAGTTATAGTTGAAATGTTGATCAAATGTGGTTTAGATCTTGATAAGATATGCCAAAATAGTCAGATTGACTTGGGTGGTTATAAAACATCTTTTAGGTTAGTTATGATATAAATAATATATTATAATGTGATACTTAGGATGGATTAATTGTTATGTTTCAATGCTATTATGGATTGTTAAAAGAAAAGAGTAACTATCATTCATTCTTGTAGTGAAAATTTTCATACTTTAAGAAAAATGAATTATCACTTTTATGCTTATACTAACTACAACAATCATAAAGATTACTTGGGATAATGGCTAATCTAGCGAACCATGACCCTAGTGATTTAAAACCCAACTCTTCTAATGATTAATGAATTTCTAGATATATTTCTTGAGAAATTACAAGGTTACTACCTAATAGAGATGTAAATTTTACAGTTAAGACATATCTTGTTATTGTACCTATTTCCCTTACTCCTAACCAAATGACCCCAACAAAGTTGAAAGTTCAGTTATAAGAATTACAAGATAATGGATTGATTCAACCTAGTACTTAGTGCATTGATTTTATTTGCTAGGAAGAAAAACAATTGCTTGAGGTTTTGTATGATTACAAACAATTGAATTGGGTAAGTATTAAAAACAAATATCAATTAGCTAGAATAAATAACTTATTTGATCAATTACACTATTTTAGATACTTATCAAATATTGATCTTCAATCTGGTTGCCATCAATTACGAGTTAAAGATGAAGATATTCAAAAAATTGCATTCCATACAAGACATGGACATTTTAAGTTTTTAGTAAGGCCTTTTGAATTAACAAATGCTCCTACAGGATTTATGGACTTAATGCATATAATTTTTCATCCTTGCCTTGATCAATTTATAGTGATATTTGTAAATGATATTTTAATATACTCTAAGTCCAAAGAGGAATAGAAGCAACATTTGCATATTGATTTATAAGTATTGAGGTAGGATTAATTAGGACTCCACTGGCACCTTATGAGAAATCAAAGTCTTTGGGTTCTGGGGGGAGTATAGTCACAAGGCTGAAACTTAAAGGAATTGACGAAAGGGCACCACCAGGAGTGGAGCCTGTGGCTTAATTTAACTTAACACAAAGAAATTTACCAGGTCCAGACCTAGTAAAAATTGACAGACTAATAGCTCTTTCTTGATTTTATGGGTGGTGGTGCATGGGCATTCTTAGTTGGTGGAGCGATTTATTTGGTTGATTTCATTAACGAACGAGACCTCAGCCTAATAACTAGCTATGCGAAGGTATCCCTTTGTGGCCAGGTTCTTAGAGGGACTATGGCCGCTTAGGCCAAGGAAGTTTGAGGCAATAATAGGTCTATGATGCCCTTAGATGTTCTGAGCCGTACGCGCTTTATACTATTCAACGAGTCTATAGCTTTGGTCAATAAACCTGGATAATCTTTGAAATTTCATCGTGATGGGAGATAGATCATTGCAATTGTTGGTCTTGAACAAGAAATTCCTAGTAAGCTGGAGTCATTAGCTTGCGTTGACTACGTCCTTGCCCTTTGTACACATCACCCATCGCTTCTACCGATTTTGTAGAATTTATATATTTGTAATAGGAGAAAATATGTATATAATTGAAGTTATTAAATAAATAGTAGACCATCAAATTTTGTATTTTGATGTTGAGATGAAGTAATTGAGTTTGGAAATTTTTTTGAAAGTATTTAAAATTTTAGTTACAAGTTTTAATTATTAAAAGTATTCAATATATGTCAAAAAAAAATACATGTCATATTTGGGGTGTTAATTCATAATGCATCGCGCCCAGCCCCTTTAGACTTTAACAGTTAAATATGGCCCGTTTAGGGATGTCACGAGGCCGAGTTAAAAGTCAAGCACATTGGCTCCTAGTAGGCCTATTGGCTCCATATATAATTTAAATAAAAAAATAATTTTTAAAAAATTATAAAAATTCACGAGCCCCGAGCTAACGTGGTCCATTAAGTTCCGAGCCTATGGATCAGGTCCAGTCTCTTTCTTTTTCTATCACTCTGGCGCATTAGTTCTTGTGAGCTCAATTTTTACAGTTTGATAAGACTCCTATTTGTTAGTTTAGACAGTATCATGTTATTAGTTAGGTTGTTAATTTTACAAAAACTAGGAAAGTTAGCTTACCTTATTTATGATTAGTTACCATAAGCTTTAGTGGTTGTAGGTAGTATAAATAGAGGCTGTAGTCTTTCTACGTAACAAGAAGAAAATATTCTCAGTTTTCATTGAGTTCCGTTGACAAATTCTCTCTCATTTTCTTGTTTACCAAACATATTTATAACACTTGATTCCTAAGGGCACGTAAATCCATCTGTTTGCCATGAGGCTTGCATCTCAAGGATTCACCATCACCTTCGTCAACACTCACTCCATCCACCACCAAATAGTCAAAGCGCAGCCTGAAATCGGATCCTATATCTTCGCTGGAGTCCGAAAATCAGGACTTGACACACGTGACATGACGCCAGGTCCCTTGACCATGGCCAGTTCATGGCGGCATTGTTGTATGTATTTTCGGCCCACGTAGAAGACGCGGCGGAACAAATTGTACGTTCCGGAGAGAAGGTTAATTGTTTGATTGCTGATACTGTGTGGCCATCAAAGATTGCAAAGAAGTTTGGGTTACTTAATATCTCGTTCTGGACTGAATCTGCTTTGGTCTTTACACTGTATTACCATTTTGCATGTTTCGGTTAGCAACCGCTTTTTTCATCCTGTTTTTCATATTAAATGTTCTGATATGTTATTAAATTCTCTTACCAGATTGTTTAGATTACGTTCCAGGCGCCCAAGTTATGAATCCCAATGACACCGCGTCGTCTCTTAAAGAAGTTGATACAACAACAGTGCGTCACCAAATAATTATCATTTCATTTCTGGACGCAAGAAACGCAGATTTTGTTTTATGTGACGTGGTACAAGAGTAAGAAGCAGGAGAAGTATCAGCTCTTCAGGCCAAAACGCCATTCTATTTGGTCTCATGTCATGTCAGGAGAAGTGTCCAGGAGCATGTAGTCGGAATCTCATTGCAGACAGTGGATCGAGCAAAAACCTAACGGTTCAGTCTTGTATGTGTCTTTCGGACGCTATGCACACCTCTTGAGAAGGGACACCATGGAAATAGCTAACGGGCTTGCAGAACAAAATTCACTTTGCTTGGGTGCTTCGTCGTGATTTTGTAAGTTTTGATTATCCTGGTCCCTACCTAAAGAATTTAAGAATGACATTGCTGAGCATGCCATCATCAGACCTTGGTGTTGTCAGACCTTTGCGCTTGCCCTCCTGGCAATCGCGGGTTCTTAAATCACTACTGTGTTGCCCTTGTACGCGGATCAATTCATTAATCTAAGTAACAAGAAGTCAATCACCAAAAAGGAAGTTTCAAACAACATTAACCATGTGATGGATGCAAAATCAGGAGATAATTACAGGAATTCAGTGAAGGAGGTGAAGAAGACCGTGGAAAATGCACTGCAGTCACTGGATTAGCAGAGAAAAATATGACCCAGTTCATCAACCTAAAGGACAAAATCCTTGTAATTGTTAATGATGATTTGCTTTTGGTTAATTGTTATTCTTTTTAATTATATTATCAAAATTACAAGCCCCACATATGATACGATCCGATCAAGTCAGGAAAAGAAACTCCAGTGTAATAAACAACAGACTTAAATCTCAGGGATTCATCTGGTCAAAAGCTCCTCAACTATGATGCAATCCTGTATTTCATTGCAGGCAAGTATTACAGATATTGAATTGCATCAGTTCAATTTGAACGGCCCACAAAGATTGACAGTATCACTTTCTTTCATCTGGGGTTGTTCGTGTCATGATCACACTGGAAGAGTTTATGTGTTAACGTGTTTTTCTTTACACGAAAATATAGCAGAACAAACAAGACAAATCGATATCCAACCGCCATAAGAAACAGCACCAGTAAATTTGTCCACTTGGCATTACTGTGAGGAGAGATATCATATGCACTTATGAGAGCCTGAAACCCCGAAATGGTCCTCACCTGCCCAACCGCAAAGGAAGTCGCTAGATACTCGTTCTCCAAAAGCCCCTGCAACATGAAGATAGACGGAAAACATTTTAATGATCATGTATCACAATTCAGACAACTTTCTAGTGTTTCGCTGACCAGTTTTAACTACAAAGAATTTGAAAGGAAAAATCAGAGGAAAGCAAAGATGAGTTTGGGAAATTTGGTTTTGCTCGAGAGCCAGGAGGTCCAAGTTTGGCAGCAAGGGTGGCTCTCAAATACAAACAAAAAGCCAACCAACAAATATAGTTTCATGCATATGAAATTATATACTAAACATACGTGCCTGTATAGAGTATGTGTGGAAAGCAATGTAGGATATAGGATAAGTCCACAGTGGTCCTGGCAGAGCATTGCGGATTCTAAAATAGCCAGCAGATAGCATCATCACCACCTGAAATATCATACATGTTAGTGTCAGATTAACCAAGGCAAGATAATTAATACATGCAGAATTTGACCAAAAAATAATCATAAACATTGAAACTTCTATTACCTTTCAGATTATTAACGTTGATATCAGTTTACATATTTACATTCTAGCATCACTATGCTACTTGTCACTACACTACAGTGATAAAAATTTTTGGATTTTCTGTTTAAACTTTACTGGCTTCAAACTCAATAAACAGCCCTCGGTCAAAAACCTTTCTTTTTTAAATAATGAGCAATCATAGATATATAAAGCTGGAATTCCTGCCTGAGTATCAGTTCAATTAGGGAACAAATTGTAGGAATTGTCACTCACATGTATTGATACAAGTGTCAAAGTGCTCCAGTAAACGTCTTGCCAAACAGAAGCTACAATGAGCATCAGTCCTTCATTTACTAAGAGGCACATGAAAAAATTTAGCACAAAGTACATCAACAAATTGAATTCATCTCGCAGTCCAATAAGGAAATAGAAGACAAGACTTGATGATATGGAGATTAGAAACAGGAACGGGATACTGGAGAGGAGTTGCCCAAGCAAGAAGACAAGTGCTCCTGAATGCAAGTTTGATTCCTCACTCGCATAAATCTGCAAAATAGGATCAAAATTTTTAGTATAAAGGAGAAAATTGAATTAATTGTCTGATGTTTCAAAAGAGAAAAAAGAAAACATGAACTGATGTCTCACTTCTTTTATAGGAGTATAAACAAATTGCTTGAATGCTTTAAAGAAGACATTCCATGCATGACCAAATTCATAAAACTTTCGTAGAGCTGCTTCACATTACATATGAAAAATAAAAATTGGAAATTTTTTCACAGCCAAAATTAGAGCATTGCAGCTTCCAAGACATTTAAGACAAAAACAATCAAAATGTAACCAGAATCATTTAAAACCACAATCAAAAAACGCTGATCGCTTAATTGAATAGAATAGTTAAAGCATATTTATTTGCAAGAATTCATACTGTGTCTGTTCTGACGGAAACCTTTTTCTCGACTGCCATCCTTTCTTTGAAGGTTTATTTGGAGTTAGGGATAGGCAGATGTACCATTGGATGTATTCGAAAGTGCATGGAACATTGCCAACATCCCCCTTGAATCATAACATTTGGGGCAAAGACTAATCTTCCATATGTATCAATAACTAGAACTAACAGTCAATCTCAAGTGACCTTGTTTTGTTTCAAAAGCAACTGCTTCCAATGACCCATTTCCATGTGGAAGACTGAAACTAACAAGCATTATCCCTATGAATTTTGCATATAAATATAGCCACAATCATCAATTAAATAGATTGTGAGGTGTACACTAGGAAGATCTCAATGTGTTAAAAGGCCATTTTTCCCTTAGGCAGACACACTTTACAACTTTATGATGCTTACCTACTAAGCACATGTTACAATCATCATTTAGTAAGTTGAAGGTGATGAAATCTTTTAAGATATTCTCAAATATTAGAAGAGGAATTAAATTCTCAATATATTGATATGCCAACACAGACCATCCCAAAATATTAAATAAACAAATTGTAATGATGGTAACACAAATGCTTTTAATTATATACAATTGCTCAATCCTACACATACAAACTGCACATTAACTAATCTTTTCTTGCCATGAAGTCAGCATCAGAGAATCTCAGCAAGTAAACATACCTTGATTTCTTTCTTAAGTGCAGGTACTCCAGAAATGCTCAAAAGTGAAGTAAATGATACAAATACAAATACTGCTGCAACTCTTCTCTGCAGTATAGAAGGCAGAGATAAGAAAAAAAAACATGTACATCATGTGTAATAGATATTCCAGAAGCATATGAATGAAGAAAGTTGAAGAACATTGTCAAAATGCAGGAAAGATGAGGCATTCCTGTTAAATTTTATCTGGAATTTTAACATATTTGGAGGAGTCAAATTAAATAACAGAATTCATGAAGAGAAGTAAAAGAACATTATGCTGGCTCCTAAATTAACACAGGTCACAGAAGGCAGAGATGAAAAACAACTCATGCATCAGGTGTACTAGATATTCCAGCAGCATTTGAATGGAAAAATTTGAAGAATGCCATCAGAAGGCAAGAAAGAAGAGGCATTTCTGTTAAATTTTATCTTGAATTTTGTCATATTTGGAGTCAAATTAAACAACAAAATTCATGAAGAGAACTACAAGGACGTTAGGTTGGCTCCTAAAGGACAGGTCACACTAGTCTTGAGTTCGGTGAACACAGTAACCCCAAAAACCTTCATGAAAGGGAGTGCCTCTGGTGTCTATTATTATTTAGCTGTATAACATGCACAGGGATTAGACAACAGACTGCAAGTCAGCAGCAAGAAAAATTTTTGCTGCTAGGCAGAGCAAGAGAGATTTTCACAGAATCTCCAGGGCACAAATTGGCTTTATTGTCACATAAATTGTTGAGAGCTACCTATCACAATGCTTCCGTAATAGTGCTGAAAATACAGGACAGAGAACCCAAAAGCAAATTATTTTAACAATCTTTTTAGTCAAAGAGAAGGCGCACACCTTTGGAAAGAGAAATCATCTCAAGCTTGCCTACCATTATGAAAACCAGTTCCAACAAGATATTTGCGTCAATTACAAAGCTGTTAATGAATGTAGCATTGACTTCGTACTTAGCTATTCAAATATTTATTTTAATTTTTTTACTTAAAAGGATACCTGGTTGAACATCAATCATTAACAACTTTCCAATATGCTCTACCAGGATTATTTCAAGAAAGACAAATCATATAAATGTCATCTTGTCTCCAATGCGAATGTGAACAATGATGGTAAAACCTTCCCACTGGTAAAAATTTAACACAATTAGCAAGCTGAGCAAACCTATTAATGCATTCGAAACTAACATCTAGGAATATAGATTTCTAATACACACAATCTCTAATCAATCATTCAGGGAATATATCCTCCAGATTACTCTTTTGCCAACTTCCATAACCATCAATCACATGACCAAAGCACAACTTGAGGTTAAACACGTCATTTATTGGAAAAGGAATACATACATTACACTTAGCAAGAAAACTTTGAAAACAGTAGAAATTCAATAGGAAAAGGCAACCATCACCTAAACTTTAAAGATGAAAATCTCTGAGAACCCATGGAGAAACCAATCATACATCTTTTAACAATTATTTCCAAGAAGCAATAACAAAAAGTTGTGTTAAAAAACTCACCACAACTGAAGACAAGGAATGCCCTAAGCCGGAAAATACTGTACCAATACAGAGCGTAAGAATCATACAAAGAATGAGACGGAGCCAGTAGTATTTCCATTGCCTTGACATAATTAACAATGACCTCCAAGTCAGTACTGCAACTCTTGTAGCATTGCTAGCCTTTCCCTTGCTTTTGAGAAGAGAACCTTCCTGTAAAGTGTGAAAAGTGAAATATGATTATAGAAGTTTACATCAGAATTAATGCAGAACCAAAGAGAAGAGAGAAAGAACATTAGCAAAATGAATAGATATAAAAGAGCAGAGAAAAATGAAAGAAGAGAAAGACTGAATTAGAGCTTCTACATTTCATTTCAATCAAACTATCTCCATAGAAGATATCAAGGTATAATCATAGATACTGACCAAATCAAACAAGTACTATCTGAAATGACAAAGTCACTTAAACAAAAAGACACATAAACAGTACTAACAAAAATAATAGAACATTGATACATATGTTTTTTCCTACTTTCAAACATACGTTCACTGCTCCCATAACGATCTTCATCAAATAGTAGAGCCAAAAACAAACATGCACACAGAAGTAGCACACATGCAAGAACCAAGAAATTTTGAGTCATGCAATCAGATAACATTAAAATCAATAGTCAAATCTACCTTCTCAGTGAGCCTTAGTATCATAGTTTCAACGGCAGCAGCATCAGCTGACAACTTATAAGTTGCCTCAAGAGTGCGTATAGCAACAGCAGTATCCATATTCACGGACGAAAAATCACCATTGTCATCCTGTCATAGAAATTTTAGACTCCGTATTGTAAATGCTGAAAGATGATAGCAAAGAAAAGCTGATGAAAACCATAGTTTGCATCACATAGACCAGAACTAAAAAATGAAAAATGTCCAAAAAAGAAAAAAAAATTAAGCATACTTGGACAACTTAAGTAAGCATTATACCAGATAAGTCAACAAATTTAGATATCTGTCACGCTGTTACTTGAACTGAGTTTTGTTTGCTATCTATATCATTACCTACAATTTAGTCCATCAGAACAATACAACTGCAGTTTAGAATCAATTACCTGCCAATTTTTGCACATTGCTATGATCCTGTCAAAATCTGTATTTATTGCACGTAGAAAGTGATCAGAAGGACTTTGCATGATTGGGCAAGGAAATCCAGCATTTGAGAAGTGCTTCATCAACAAAAGGAAGATAGTTAGCAGCAACCAAACAAGGAAAATTTTATTGCTCACAAAACAGAATAAAAAAAAATTCTTCATATGGTACTATATAATAAGATCTAAATCCTTTTTCCCCTTCAGCCTATAGAAACCCAACAATACATGTAATACAAGTATTCACCGAGCATTTTATTTCCAAAAAGGGTGCGTAAATTATGAAATCGCTAATTTTTAAGGTGTAACAAAATTCAAGAATTTGTACAAGAATCAGAACCACAAGATTGGTAACCTGTAAGCAAGCCAATGTTTCCCCAAAAAAAAGGGTGTTTCCATTTGAAAGTAGACATATCCGATCAAAAAGGCCAAATACTTCAGTGCTACTCTGATAAATAGTAAAAATAAGAGTGCATCCCGTGCTTGCAAGTTTCTTCAGTGTAACCATCATCAGAAGGGCAGAGACACTGATTAAATAAGATTTCAACATTAGCTCTGACACGGCAATGAAGCAAATATGTTCCAACAGAAATTAATAAATCAGTACAAATATCCCATATTGCCAACAGAAAGAAATATATCAATAAAAATATGCGCGGGCTTCAGCAATCATGTCACAAGCTGAATCCCAACATTTAAATAAAACAATCAGATCACTAATGCAGTTGGATAACACCAGAAAACAGCATAATAAAGCTCTGTGAACTAAATATATTTAAGTTAATTCCACAAATTAAATAGATAAGAACACATTCCTATGATAATTTTCTTATATTATCTTCAAACTTGTTGAAAGAAATTGGCTCTCTTACATACAGAATTTCAATTTGAAGAATAAATATTTTTAAAGGCTAATCCCTTTTCCATTCTTTACTTCTACGTTTATTATAGACTTGCCCAATGATTTTTTTCCAAAATGTTGATCAACCCTGTCATTGCATACCCTAAATGTTCCAACAATCACATAAGACACTGATAAGAAAGTTGAGATAAAACCATTTAAGATCAAATCCATGAAAAAGAAGGGACAAACCTGTCAAGATGATAGAGAGGTTCATCTATAAATAAGATATGCGGTCTCATCACCAGCTCTCGTGCAATGCTAACACGCCTTCTCTCACCACTAGAGAGGCCTTTCACATGACAGTGACCCCCCATCAGTTTGTTTGCGTAATCACTCAAGGACATGGCATGGATAGCATCCTCAACCACACCCTTCCTCTGACAGAAGAAACCAGGAAGTTGAAGCAGTGCCGAGTAATAGAGGTACTCTCGAACAGTGAGCGATCCAATTAGAGTGGTTTCCCTCTCAACAAATCCCTGCATTTTGGGAAAAGATACAATCAGTCAAGACCCAATGGACTGCAATATTAATTGACCATTACTGTTTGGACCTAACATTGTGTCCAGCTTAAACCAACTTGGATCCCAAGATGACACATCCATAATAAAATTCAAGCACATACAATGAGAAAAGTCAATCCACCTTGAAAATGAATGAGATTAAGTTTGGAAAAGGACGTAAACATGCAAAAGTAAAAGCAGATAAGGAAGTTTCTTACACAAACACAAAGAAAAAAATTTAAGTAATAGTTGGAAGTGAGATTGAAAGAATATCACCGACAGAAATTTGCAGATAAAATTAATAAACTACGTCAGTGTAGAACTCACATATGACCCATAAGGCATGTCTGATTTTGTTCCATTCACAAATACTTCGCCATTCATTCTGGCAGCATGTGGTAATCTTCCTAAAGTCAAAAGAAAACACCATTTTAGCCTCTCACGTAAAAACAAAATGAGCTTTGATAAAAATGAATGGAATACTCAGAAAGTACTCATGGTAAAATACCTGCAATAGCCCTCAGTAGTGTAGATTTGCCTGATTTGGCAGGACCCATGATGACAGTCATTGTCCCTGGCAAGGCATATCCATTTGAACTCTCCACAACCTTATCAGAATACTTTCTCTTCCCCTTTATGGTGACAGTCAAATCTTTCCAGACAACTGAAGCCCCTGCAGTCTTCCTTGCAACAACTGCACCCTCCAGTAAAGGTGGAGATGGTAAGGAGCCACTGTTGAGCTTTGACAGAGAAGGCGAAGCTGTCGTGGTTGCAGCATTGATAGAATCACCTCCTTCATCTACTCTAACTTCAATATCTGTATCTTCCCACTCTGGTGAATCCTCAAATGAGATTGGTTGCCTCATAGAACCCGGCTTTCGCAAATAGAAAAAGTTAGTTGAGGGAACCCTACTTGCAGGACTACTTGCTGCTGATGATGAAGACCTATAATTATCTGATTGAGACTGTATTTCTTCCATTTAAAAATCCTGATTTTCAAAACTCCAAATTGGTGACTACTCAAATTCACAACGAGCGAGATACTTCTCCTTGTAATCCCAGTTAAATGATACTGAAAGTTGCAGACATGGCTATTCTAAATTCCAATGATATAACTCAAAATACCTCATAACAACATCCCATGCCTAAAACGATAAGACCTGTATCAATTTTTTAAGAAATTATCATTATATTTAGATCAAACAAAGAAATTCAAGCAAGTGATCAGTGCAGCAACTACCTTGATGTGAAGACTTTCTGCTATGTAACTGACAAACAGATGTAAATGAGAAATATAACTCATTCTCTGAAGTTATGGAATGAACACTTTACTAAGCACACATGTAGAATCACCATACTATTCCCCGAGAAAGAACAATCAATGTGTTAAGAAAATCAAATCCTTTTACAGGACCAACTAAAAAGAAGAAAGGAAAATTAAATAGAAAGAAAAACATTTAGCAGTGCACTACTACAAATTGTTTTCTAAATAATTAATCAGAATAGACAGTACAGTTAACAAGAAATATCCAATCGGTATCACTCCATTTGATAAAACATAAACCAATATAAAACATCATAAATCCCGATAACTTTTACATTAAATTTCTGGAAATGAAACCATTTATGAACGCTACATCACTCCATCGCTAGAGATTATTTTCCTAATAAACAAAGATAGCACGATATATCAAAAGTTGAAACATTTCTCTTCTTTTCTCAGCAACCAAGCACAAATGCTCTCACAACCCCGAAGAAAACCACAGCAAAGTATCCAGTTTTCTGCCTCTAAGAGATTAAATGAAAATCAAATGACTGCCAAAACATAAACCCATAAAACAACAGTCCTCAACACAAAGGCAATCATTTCTTAACCTCGACTAAAAGCAGAACTCACATTAAAACATTTGGCTTCAAATGAATAAAAAGATTTAAGAACAATCAAAACTCACACCTCGAAGAAGAGAAACTTCCACTCTCAACTCAAATAATACCTCTTCAGCTCAGATAAGCTGAATAATTTTTCTTACGAAATAACGAAAACATACCAAGCTCAAGCCTCCAAATACACATGCTTTCCTTCGGATTTCTATTCTCATCAAACAAACGGATAACAAATATATAAAAAGCTAACAACTTAACCAAACATACATCAGGAAGAAGTACGGAGAACATATAAAGACAAACCTGGATCTGGCTTTGGTCATTGTTGTAGCAGAGAGTAAGCGTGAAAGGAGTGCAGTGAGTGAAGTTAGAGCAGTGTTAAACATTTTAATGACGTAATGGAAGTGGATGATTTGACCCGTATCCACCGGGTTTTGTATTGTTTTGTTGTGTACGCTTGGCTTTTGCTTTGCAGATTTAAACTTTTAATTAAATCTTCGCAAGACTGATGCAATGATTTCTTCGTTTGTTTTTTTGGGGGGTTCGTTTTAGCCAACGCAACATCCATTTAAAAGGCTTTGCTAGCTTCAAGTGATTGTAATTTAGTAATTAATTGGATTTCAATATATTGAAAATATATTAAATTATATTTTTTTGTTTATATTATAAATATATAAATGTACGGTAACGGAGTATATTGCTGTAATGTTGAATAAATGCTATAATAGTATATGTGGAGTATGGGATGGTATGCTATAATACTACTGTACGGAGCGGGAACATATTGATAGCGCATGGCAACCATAATTTGCAATTATGATTACTTCAATTGTCTTCCAAGTAAAGTAAGCAAACACACAGATAATATTGCGCATACATGTAGTTTTTAAACAAGTAACATCATGTCATGTATTGTTTGGAATTTGAATCTGTGTGATTCACAGACAACAAAGACAATGATGACCCACATTTTATAACTTTGAGCCACTTTTTTTGGTTACATGCATTTATTTTTAATTAAATAATAACATATTCGTTAATCACTAAAATTATTCTAATTTAATTTTGTCGTGTTGATAGTTATCAATTTATCATTTTTAATAGTTTGTAGATAAATAAATACTTCACTATATAGTCCGATCCAAAATTTAAAAGTGAGGTTCAATTCTAAATTTCATTTTTTAGACTAAGAATATAAAATAAGCTTTATATAAATTAACAAGATAAAATTATACTGTTACTTGAACGTATTATATAATTTATTTTTTTTATGTATATTTATTTACTTTCATAAAAATATAAGACATACAACGTTATTATATTATTTGTATAAATTATTTTGTATTTATAATTTTTTTTTATTGATCGTCCTATGATATTTTAATGAAGAATTTTAATTTATTGTTAAATTTGAATGGATAACAAACGGAACAAAATTATACATGGGATTAAGGTTTGGTGGAGATGACATATGTAGTTTTTTTGGCAATGGACGGATCATGCTGAAGCATCCTAAGTAGAATGCACTATTAAATTGATGGTGTGCTTGGGAAAGTTTGGGGCGTATTTAACCCATCAATGGCCGAGACGCGAGCATTTGCCGTAATAAGAAAACTAGGCCCAGCCAGGAAGAATAGAGTTAATCTAAGTAC
Organism: Xylocarpus granatum; assembly: GCA_019650275.1. Taxonomy (NCBI): domain Eukaryota; kingdom Viridiplantae; phylum Streptophyta; class Magnoliopsida; order Sapindales; family Meliaceae; genus Xylocarpus; species Xylocarpus granatum. The sequence goes on from BNST01002143.1 coordinate 42,611, forward strand.
ATTCCTTCAATATCTAAATACATCCTTCAATCTTATGGACAAAGGTTGTGTTAGGTGAGCAGTTCTCCACTCTAAGCCACGTTGCAAAGTCTACCGAACGGAACGGCCCCGTTTAGGGAAAAGAGGCCGCTGTTATTTTTATTTTTTTTAAATACGATTAAAATAAAAATATCTACAATAAATGTAAAAAATTATTACATGATATAAAAATTTGTATAGAAATAGAACTTCGAAAGATACGGATAATAATAAATAATTATCATTAGAGAGAAAAGATAAATAGAATGAGGACGGACCAATTGTAATTCCAAATTTCCAATTAATTAATTATTAATAAATATTTCTTGACAAACAAGACAGTCGAAAAAAGACGATATAAAAACACGGCCTTAACTCCGCGATGGTCACTCAACTTTTTCTACGCTCTCTTTCCTCTTTGAAGTATCTTCTGTGCGTTCGGCCTCTTGCTTCTCGACGCGGCCATGACTCAACCGGCTGAATCATCCAACGCGTGAGTACTTATTTATAACGTTTCGTCTCTGATTTCCTTACAAATTCATCGAATCTGACGGTTTACTCTTTGTTTATAGGAGTTCCGGGAAGAAGGACTTCTCTACGGCGATTTTGGAGAGGAAAAAATCGCCCAACCGGCTGATCGTTGACGAGGCAATCAACGATGACAACTCTGTCGTTGGCTTGCATCCTGATACTATGGACAAGCTCCAGATTTTCCGCGGTGACACTATTCTCATCAAAGTACGCGCTCTCTCACTTTTTTCTTTAATTTTTAACTTCTTATTTTTTTAATTTGGTACTTAATTAGATAAGTTTTGTTTTGTTCTCTTAGAATTATTTGCTACCTATTTATTTGGTTTTTAGATCGGGCAAGTCGAGCTTAATGTTTTTTAGATGCTAGGGCTTTGGTCAAGGTCGAGGTTTTGCTTTGTTTTATGCTGTTAATTTTATTTTTTCGTAGCATTAGGTATTTTATTTTATGTTCCTGTCTATAACATTAATTTTACGGGAGTCAGTGCTTTATTTGCTTATTTATTATATTTTATTTTGGACATGCTTGATGGTACAATTACCATTACCATATTATGTATGCATCATATTATGTTCTTGCTCTTGTGGATGTGTTATTTGTTGTGGGTCGTGCACGAGCGACTTAAAATTTTGGGTACAATTGCGCTGGTTTGGTTCATATAATTTTGGATGTGTGATATTGCTTCCAATGTATGCTATACCAAAAAGGGTTCTTGCTTTTTATTTGGTGTGTTGGGCGCACTTTTTGTTTTCTCCCCTTCAATTGTATATAAGCAATGAGTTTCTCTTTGCTCAAGATTTTTGAAATTTAAGTGTTTGCATTGAGTTCTTTTGACTTGACATTCTGTGAAAGACTTGCACCATTTTGGGGTTTTTTTTGTTTTTATGGTTGGTTGTTTAATTGTTTTCTCTTCATATTCTGGTTTGTAGGGAAAGAAAAGAAAGGACACTATCTGCATTGCTCTTGCCGATGATACATGTGAGCAGCCTAAGATAAGGATGAACAAGGTTGTTAGATCGAATCTTCGGGTTCGTCTTGGAGATGTTGTATCTGTGCACCAGTGCCAAGATGTGAAGTATGGGAAGCGTGTTCACATTCTGCCCATTGATGATACTATAGAAGGTGTTACCGGGAATCTGTTTGATGCATTCTTGAAACGTGAGTTTATAATCTTCCTTTTATATATATTTTTTTCAATGGTTTATTGATTCTTTACTTCTTAGCTTCTTTTAAGTTTTTTGAAAAAAAGAGTCGGTGAATGGTTCTGTGTGGCAGCTCTCTCTTTGTTAGCAATGCTTAATTGTGGTTCAGAGTAATTAAGAATGATCTGCATACTTTTATCTTGTGGTTTCTTGCATTATTTTGGGTATGATGTGACACTGTTCATTCATGCGTTTTACCAATTTTATTTTTGCAGCTTATTTTCTGGAGGCTTATCGCCCTGTGAGGAAAGGAGATTTATTCCTTGTTAGAGGGGGAATGAGAAGTGTAGAGTTCAAAGTCATTGAGACCGATCCAGGGGAGTATTGTGTGGTTGCTCCAGACACTGAAATTTTCTGTGAGGGGGAACCTGTGAAGAGGGAAGACGAGGATAGGCTGGACGAAGTTGGTTATGATGATGTGGGTGGTGTTAGAAAGCAGATGGCTCAGATTCGTGAACTAGTGGAGCTGCCACTAAGACATCCTCAACTCTTTAAATCAATTGGTGTGAAACCACCCAAAGGAATCTTACTTTATGGCCCCCCAGGTTCAGGAAAGACATTGATTGCCAGAGCTGTTGCTAATGAAACTGGTGCTTTCTTCTTTTGTATTAATGGGCCAGAGATCATGTCCAAATTGGCTGGAGAGAGTGAAAGCAATCTCAGGAAAGCCTTTGAAGAAGCAGAGAAGAATGCCCCATCAATCATCTTTATTGATGAAATAGACTCAATTGCTCCGAAGCGTGAGAAGACACATGGTGAGGTTGAAAGAAGGATTGTTTCACAGCTTCTGACTCTTATGGATGGACTGAAATCCAGGGCCCATGTCATTGTTATTGGGGCCACTAATAGGCCAAATAGTATTGACCCTGCTTTGAGAAGGTTTGGTAGATTTGATAGGGAGATTGACATTGGTGTTCCTGATGAAGTTGGCCGACTTGAAGTTCTCCGCATCCATACCAAGAACATGAAGCTGTCTGATGATGTAAGTTGCACTCATTCTCTTTGTTGTTATATATGGAATTGATTTGACCATTAACAAATTGAGGCAGATTTGAGTTCATTTATCAACTTGAATCCAGCTTCTCCTGGGTGTTTTGACATTGAACTTTACTTATCATTGATTGGTTGTATAGTGATTGTATTATTGGTCAGGTATGGTTCTGGCCTAGAAATAATTAGCAGTCATTATTGAGCGTTTGTTATTGAGTCCTTCAGTTGATGATGCTGAAAACTTGGTCCTTTGCTCTACAGGTTGATCTAGAAAGGATTGCTAAAGATACACATGGGTACGTAGGTGCTGATCTCGCTGCTCTGTGTACCGAAGCTGCACTGCAGTGCATCAGAGAGAAGATGGATGTAATTGACTTGGAAGATGAAACCATTGATGCAGAAATTCTTAATTCTATGGCTGTTTCAAATGAGCACTTCCAAACTGCTCTTGGGACTAGCAACCCATCTGCTTTGCGTGAAACTGTGAGTATCTTTTCTGGAAATCTCTCCTGAGTCGGCTTAGAATTACTGAGTTGGCTCAGTAATGTTGGTGTACTGCTGACAAATAGTTGCAACTTTGATCTAACTACGATTTCTTTTTCCTTTTGACTGGCAGGTTGTGGAAGTTCCCAATGTCAGCTGGGAGGACATTGGAGGCCTTGAGAATGTTAAGCGGGAGCTTCAAGAGGTAATATTCATTACTGAATTAGGTTATGTGTGGCTATGTTAATGTTTTCTGTTGTCAAAATCATATTTCTGAGAATGAGGATGTATAAAGTTTTATTCAGCAGCTAATTCTTTGTTTTTGGCTTTCTGTAGACTGTTCAATATCCCGTGGAGCACCCAGAGAAGTTTGAGAAATTTGGCATGTCACCTTCAAAAGGTGTCCTTTTCTATGGTCCCCCAGGATGTGGGAAAACTCTACTGGCTAAGGCAATTGCTAATGAATGCCAAGCAAACTTCATCAGTGTCAAAGGCCCTGAATTGCTCACAATGTGGTTTGGTGAGAGTGAAGCCAATGTTCGAGAAATATTTGACAAAGCCCGGCAATCTGCTCCGTGTGTTCTTTTCTTTGATGAGCTTGACTCCATTGCCACACAGGTTGTTTCTTTGTTTCATGGACATTAATTTCAAATTTGAGCATGTGCATCTGCTTTTGTGTTTCCGCTTTGCATCTGCCCTTTTTATATTGATTGATGATCTTGATTTTGAATTAAATTTCCATTTGTCAATGTTGTAGAGGGGAGGCAGTGTTGGGGATGCAGGTGGTGCTGCTGATCGGGTGCTGAATCAACTCCTAACTGAAATGGATGGCATGTCAGCTAAAAAGACTGTCTTCATTATTGGGGCCACAAACAGACCTGACATAATTGACCCAGCCCTTTTGAGGCCAGGTCGTCTTGACCAGTTAATTTATATTCCTCTTCCAGATGAAGAATCACGTTTTCAGATCTTCAAATCCTGTTTGAGAAAGTCGCCAGTCTCAAAAGATGTTGATCTGAGGGCATTGGCTAGATTTACTCAAGGCTTCAGTGGGGCAGACATTACAGAGATATGTCAGCGAGCTTGCAAGTATGCCATTAGGGAAAACATAGAAAAGGTGTGCTTCTGCTTCTTTTTTCTTGATTTAAATTTGATATTGTGTGATGCTTACTTTTTCAATTCAAATATTTCCTCTGGTGTTTGATGGTGAGTTTACAAAATAATTCATGAACTTGGAAATATAATTTAGGATATTGAGAGGGAGAGAAGGAGAAGTGACAATCCTGAGGCTATGGATGAGGATGCTGAGGATGAGGTGGCGGAGATTAAGGCTGCTCATTTTGAGGAGTCCATGAAGTATGCTCGAAGGAGTGTCAGCGATGCTGATATACGCAAATATCAGGCGTTTGCTCAGACCTTGCAGCAGTCCAGGGGTTTTGGAACTGAATTTAGGTTTTCAGAGGCTGGATCTGGGGGAGCTACAACTGGAGCTGATCCGTTTTCAACCTCAGCCGGTGGGGCTGATGAAGACGATTTGTATAGTTAGGTTTATTTTCCTTTAAATCGAAGTGACTATTTGTCTTTAGCCTCTACCACATGGAACTTGTAGCTTCCCTGAGACGGTCAAGCAAGGTTCCCATTTCTATGTTACTACTCTTCGTTTAACATTCAGTTTGCATTCCCCTATACTATTTGTGACTTGTGGGTTAAAGTTGCAATGAATAATTAGAATTTCACTATATTCTTGTTTGACAAAAGTGTATTATATTGTGGATGGAGGCTTCACTCTTCATTCCGAATTGACAAAGCACTACACGGTCCCATGAAATGCCAGCTGTGATATATACTCGTAAAGCCCTGAGCAGGCTGATGAGCACGGGCTCGGGGGCAATTATAACCATTGATAGGTCACCAGCTCTATCAAGGATGATGGGCTGCTCCTTGACGGGACCTCCTCCAAACTACATCAATGCATGTTAAATGACCTGAAACTGAAGTAAATGCAAAACAATTACTTCTTCATTCGTGAATGTGACTGGAGGTGTGAGGTGAGAGTAGATTTGAATGTAACCATTGAAAATTTGTTTCAGGTAAAATAATAGAATATCTTTTTAAAATTTACACAATAACTATCATCTCACTCAAGATAACAATTTAAAATGATTTTTTTTGGGACAATATTATTAATACGATTCTGATTCATATATTATTAATAAACATGATCCTCTTAGTTAAGCAGGTTTCAAATTTAAAAAGAAATTAAAGAAAAGAAGAGGAAAAACAATTTGCTTTGGATTGTATCACGTTTTTTCTTCTTCATCCATTTTACGTGTCCAAAGGAATAACGAAAGAGAAAACAGGAAACCATTTTTACAAACAGTCTCTGTCATATGGAAAAAATAGTTGGACGAAATCACGTCTCCTTTTGCCCCAACTCGTAAACCATATTTTCTTCGCCATGCAGAGAATAAAAATACATGATAAAGTAACTTAATTTTGGAAGCATCACTCATAATTGTACCTAAAATAAGACATACGTAATTAATCCCCGATTCTCCAGCCATTGACGAACCTCTCTTGTCATGCCAATATAAATTACACCAAAATTTAAAAAAAAATCCCACAAACTTGGGAAAAACCATTACCATACACAGATATAATCTTGATAACATAATCAAGGTTTAATTTTGTTGAAACACCCATCAAGATCGTGAGAGTTGACAAAGCGGCTTGGAGCAGATGCATGCCTAGAACCTTTTGGCATGCAATTTTTCACTTCTTTCCCATGAAAAATTCCGTGCTTGTGCGTCCACATGACAGGCTTCATTTTCACATAATCTTCGGATAACGGTATCGTCGTGCTTGGAGCACTAGACGGGATGCTGCGTCCAGCCATCGAAACATCTAAACAAAATAGCAATAACATGAGATAGCTGATGACCTTCATGTATAAGTTGGAGACGCACATTTCCTTCAAGCTATTTGAATATTTCTGATATTTTAGCTATTTTCGAATTAGGGTTGACAGTATTTATAAGAGAATTTATGAGAGAAGTAATGTAAAAAGGGGCTTCGATGACTTGAATAAGCTCGTGAGTAGCTGATATGAATAAGACAACTGCTCATTTCTTGCAACCATGTGGATGCAGTAGCATTATATCTTTTAAATTTTGGAGGTGCGGTGAGTTGTTGAGGTGGGTGTTATTTTTTACTACGTAACAAGTGATGATGCCCGTGAGTTTTTGTTATTGCACCTGGCTTGCTCCAAACCTCCACAGCTATAAATTTTTTTATCTTAACCTGTGATTTTCACGTTTGAATTCTGCTCATATCACGGCAGATATTTATTGCTCCTATTTAATAACACCGGAGAGTATAAAATCAGAAACTATAATGTTTAGAATTAAGTTAGCTTGTTGATTATCTTATCTCCCAGTTGTAATATTCTTTAAAGCTGTTAGGTCCTGAAGAAGAAAATACATGCAGATGTATTCAGTTTTGGATTCAATATCTGTAGCAGAAGCCATTAAATATGATTAAAAATTTCCAGCGAGCATCGGTGTCTCCTTAGGTAATGGTAGTAAGCAACTGTTTAACAGAATTAATCATGTTGAGAAATAAATTTTAATATAATTTATAAAAAAACAAACTTCAATGCCCACTTGATGCATTGGTCAGCGTGTTAATTAACACTTTTCAAACTGCTTTTCCTTTTTCTTTTTTTTGGGGGTTTCTGGTCTTACATTTATTATACGTTTTTGTGAAGTGAAAGGTTACTGTGTGGATGGCAGCCGCCTTTTAAGAAACGAGAATAAAGGCATAGCCGGAAGAGAGTTATGCCTCTAAATCCCCAATTTGTAAAGGTCCCTCTAAACACCCATTTCTTCTTTCAAGAAAGAGTTTGTTTTATAAATTTATAAAACACCCATTTATTATATATATATTTTATAAATTATATTAAATAACTTTAAATACCCATTTCTCACTTAATATATCAATAAATCATCACATCGCTACTCTAAATAATCTTACTTGTTAGTCTTCAATTGGAAACACTTGTGCCAATAATGTAGTGCAACTAACGAAACTGTGGGCTTAATGCCACGGAGCAAATACCAACTATTCCTTGAGAAATATTGGCTATGGATGGTACTAAATTAGTTGGGTTAATCAATATATTATGATAAAAACGCAGTTCCAGATGCAAGTGGTTTCGACAACTAACTTAATTTAATTAACCTCCAGTAGGAGATGCATACACAAATGCAACTGCATAAATTAAAGTTAATAGAGGTTTATTAATCTTTTTCATTAAAAATATCATAATAGTAGACATAGACACTTTTATACTGAATTAATTTAAATACATTTAAAACAAATATATATATATATATATATATATATATATTTCTAGAGTTGTGTTGATATAACATTGATGTTGGAAAAGGACAGGGCGAAAACAATATGGAAAGGGCGAGAACTGATCATGAAGTTTCCCTGGATGCAACAGAAATGTTGTAAGATTTGAATATCATTCAATGTACATGAAAAAAGAAAAGAAAAATAAAAGCGTAGGGTAACTTCTTACTTTGCAAGAGCAGTCTACATTATTAAGTTTGCACTACAACATTAAATGCATCCCTCCCCACTGCTTCTATTTACCATATTTTCATATGTGTTTGCATCATTATTATTATTATTATTACTTGTAATTGAGACGACCAAATCCCAACTAAAATTATTTATCTAAAACCTTGTTTTCAATGTAAAATTATGTGTAACTGTTCAACTTAACTCTCTAAACCTGATAAATTTTAACAGACATCAAACGGACACAATTGCAACACTAACGAGTACCACAAGATTATCTATTGTCCCCAGATATTTTTTCCCATCCCACAGAAATGATGGCATTTTTGAAATTAAGAGGCACCGTCGGGGGCCAATCTGAGAACTTGCCCGGGCATAACAGAACTTTTAAAACTAGCAGCATCTTACAATTGGCGGTGTTAGGTATATAGACAGGGACAAATACCCTTCACGAATGGAGCTCGCTCTGCAATCTTTATCTTCTGCTTCCTTCCGTAATGGTAAGTTAAGAAAACTCTAATCTCTCTTTCAGATTTTTATGATTCTTTTTAATACCATGCAAAATCTTAGGACTGTTGCTGTATTTCTGTGAATTTAACAGCTACGGTAAACTGAAGGTAGTTGATGACAATGCAATAAAGTTATGAAAAAGCTGCAATTAATTGAAAGACAGATTAGGCTAGTCGGACTTTTATGGGTGGTTGTTTATATGTCTTTAATTATTTAGAGATGGGTTTTTATTTGTTTGGTGAAACTACCATAGGCAATTCATTATAAACTTCTAGGGGAAAGGGTTTCTGCTACATTGTTTCTCTTAATTAAGATAAGAACAATAGCTTGTTGTCTTGTATTTTTGAAACGAATTAGAGTGGTTGTGGGTGGTGAAGGGGGCCATAGAAATTGGGACACCAGCATTGATGATGGTTAAAGTGAGTGCTTCGTTTAATTAGTAGTAATTTGATGGTTCAAGTTAATTTTTTTCATCAGTCTTTTCAGTTGTGCCTTTTGGTATGTTTAATGGGGCAGAAAATGATGTTTCTGGATATGATGTATGGATTCAGAGTTTGCTATTTGGGCAAAGCTTATTTGCATTGTCATTCAGGACTTGAAATATAAAGATCCTGCTTTGGTGGGTTAACTATTAAATTTCATATTTTGCTGAATGCCTTAACTTGCTAGCTGGCTCTGCATGCGGGTTCAGCCGTTTTGTGTATGACTTTTGGGATTCTGGATTTGCCTCAGGATAAGATTTAGTGGATATGTTTGGATCAAGGTTTCTCTTATTGCAGAAAATCTGGCTGTGCTCTTGAAATTCTATTCCATTTATTTCAGGGTGTGTGGCCATATTCAGTGTTGGAACTAGATTGCATTTGTGTAAATTCTGAGCCAAACATGTTTTTGATGTCCTTGATGACTTTCAGTTTTATTATCTATAGTTTGTGTTGTGATGTTATGCTGTCAACATTGATAATGTACCGACTGTAACTGAAATAAATTTCATAAAAGTTGTTGCTGAAAACTATATGAACTGTAGCATTTTGGAGAGTAACATTTCTAATGAAGTATGAACAGGCAATTAAATATGTTCAAATTATAGATGATTGAAATTGGCTGAAAGGAAACCTGGAATTGTGGGAGATGCTAAACATATTTTGAAAGATTGATCTTATCATGCACAAACATTCGATCCTAGTGAGCTGGTGGATTGTGTAACTACTTTCTGTCTGCTAGAGCAGGTATCTGTAACAACCTTAAACATGAGGTGCACGCCCAAGATTAGGATTGCATCTTGATCCTAGGCCAAAAAGGGGTTAAATGTGCTGTGGGCATAGCACATAGCAAGGTGAGTGCGGGTTGACACATAATAGAGATGGTTGGATGTGAAAGGTAGCCAAGGAAATGCTAACATGGGTTGATATGCACGGGAGCAAAGGCATCACATGCAAGAGTAAAATAGTGTGTGCACAAAGTACTGCACAGTGTAGGAGCGGGTAGTAGCAGTGGGCTGACTGTACAGTACAATAAATTGGTTCACACACAAGTACATGACACAGTTGAAATGTGTTACTTAATGTGGGGTTAAAGAGGCTCCATTGGTTGAAAAACATAGGAGTGTAAAACCACATAGTGGGAAGACAAGTCAAATTTGTTAAGAGTATTGATTATCCACTTAGGAAGGTAGCTTAAGTAGAAGTATGTTAGTTGTAAGTAGAGTTGAGGGCAAAGTCTTCTTAGTCAAGAAGAGGGCTAGTGAGACTTTTGAATAAGAGAATTCGAATTTTACTCAAACACAAGCTATTATGAGTTGAATAGATGCAGACTTTGAGATGCATTAGGAGTGTGATGTGGCAGGATAAAGCAAGACTTCTAGATGAGATATAAGTATGTTGTAGATAACTTTTATGTATTAGATATTCTTTGGATGTTCTTCTAGTTACTATCTACTTATCTACAAGAGTTGTAGATAAGTTAGAATGCTATCTAGTAGATAAGGTAAGATGCTATCTAGTAGAGAAGTTTGGATATTATGTACTAGAGTTATACATAAACTAGGATGCCTAATGACTCTAAGAAACCAAGGGTGTTGATTTCACCATATATGGAGCCATTGGGAGAGACCAAAGGCATGAGATGTTATGTGAAATTTAGCATATGAATGATACAAGTAAGGGAGTGCTACACACTTGTATTGAGTGATTTCACTGTGAGTGGTGAGCTCATATTTCCTTTTTGTTGAGAGCAATGAAAGGGTTGAAGGTCGGTGTCTTCGTAAATATTATGTTTCTTATTCTTTGATTGCTTTACCATATTTGTGGTATGCGTGGAGCTAATCTTTGCAGGTTTTGACAAACAGAATCTAAGAGTGCTGATCAAGTGAGAATGTTTAAGTATCACAGAATGCCCTTATAAACAAAGGCCCCATGACAATATCCATTCTTTTTATTATTATTATTATTATTATTATGGATGAATCAACTTCTAATATTGTCTACTAGAAACCTAATAATCAGATATGTGTGTACAGGCCTTTATGTTAATATCAAATAATTTTGTAATATTAGAATAAACTGTTGTTAAATTTATGTTTGCTTTTGCGGATCTTTGATTTTGATGCTGTGAAGTCACTGCAGACTTGAAACAGGTAGTTCATAGGAGGATGCATAGTAAAGTTTTTTCACTAGAGCAAGGAAGAAGGTTACCTACAGTATCTTCTGCTCTACCAGAAACAGCTGCTTCTGTGGCAATTGCTGCCACATTTGTTGGTGCTGCAGCTACCCTTCTTGTGAAGAGAACAAAAGCTTCTGGGGAAATTGAGGTTTGCATTTCATTCACAATAACAATTAAAAGCAATTCTTTAAGAAAGATTATCCATGTTAATATATATGAAATATAAGGAAATGATTCTTTAAACCTTCAAGTTCACATGCAGGAAAAAGATATGGACATCTCCTATGGGGGGTTATGAACAAAAAACTAAGATAAAAAAAATGACAAAAATAGTTGCCTTGTGGAAAACTAGACCTGAACTATGAGTGATTCTCTGTCTCTTGTAAGTTCCTTTTTGGATTCTTAAAATCTTGCATAGAATTGAAAAGAAAAATGCTGGTCAGTTGATCAGCAAGGTGCATTTACCATAATTTTGGTGTTCATGTAAAATAGGCGGTGACTGTAGTTAGTCCTTGTTCCTTCTAGATTGTGTTACCTCTAAAGAATATGCCCATTTATAAATAGTACTTTATCCTGGTCATCACTCGTATAACTTCAAGCTAACTCGTGGGCTGAATTATCAACTAGTGTTTACTGTGATGATAGGTGGTTCTGGCACATGGTCATCAGTTCAAGCTTGTTTGTTGGCTGAATAATCAACTATTGTGTACTATGATGATAGATGGTTCTAGCACAGGATCAGCAGTTGTAACAAATATGTCCAGTGGAGGAAGCTCTGGCACCGGCTTGGATTGAAATACAAGAGCAATAACTCCAATAATGTTGTAGTATAGTAATATAAAACAAATTTGACTTGATTCATAGCATGAGGTTTTTTAGAAGATATACTGTTTTGTTGTTATATTGGTTATGAGGATGGAATTCACCACCAAAATTTATTGTATTCTTTTCTTCTGATAACTGTCAACATAGAAAAAACTGGGATCCATGGGTATACTCTCAAGGACCAAGATAATGACTGTAAACCCAAGGATATGAATGAGCTTTTAATTGGTCAAGTTAAAGAAATCAATGAAAAGCATGTTTCCTTACTATCATAGTTTATCATAATGTTGAGCTGTGAGATTGGGATTCAAATCCTGTAATGTTCTTAAGCTTCATTTATCTTGAATCCTTTTATATCTTCTTCCATAATTTTTTAAAGAAGCATTTTATGGGAACACCAAAACACAAACTAAGCAAATTGTAAGCATGGCTATTTTTTCTTTACTGTGGCTGAAGTTTTAATAAAATGAAAATCCTTCTTCAAAATGTAGATTCCTCAAAAGATATGTGATGATTGTGGTGGCACGGGTATATGTTCTGAATGCAATGGAGAAGGATTTGTGCTCAAGAAATTGTCAGATGAAAGTGCAGAGAGGGCAAGACTGACTGCAAAGAATATGGCCACTCGATATACTGCAGGGTACATTTGACCTTTGATTTCTTCTCTTGCTTTCTCATTTATTCATGATATAATTCATCTGATGAACTGTATTGTGTATGTGTTAGGCTTCCCAAAAAATGGAGCTACTGTACAAAGTGCTCGTCTGCACGATCCTGTAGTACTTGTGGCGGTCGTGGAAAGTTAAGTTTATAATTTATCTTATATATGTGCTTTTGATTGAGTTTGATGCTTTTGTATGCATCCTTGCTGCTTTATATCCAGAAGAAAGCAATCATTTTTAACTAAAGGAATTGGAAGTGAGTTGATCACTTGGATTGATAAATGACCACAATGTATATATTTTTGTTGTAATTGTAGCTTTCTTTTGGCCAATATTGTACAAGTTCACGCACTTCCTTTGATGGATTGTCGTGTGTATAGTTTTCTCATTGTGTACGAAAATTTTCTTTCTTGTTTCTCATTAAGGAATCTATTTCCCGTACCAATCTTAGAAGAAGTTTTGGTATGTGTTTGAAGATGATGACAAATATTGACGAATGAAAAACATGATTTTCTCTTAATTGTATACGTTATTCAGAGATTGCACATCAGTTTACGTGCAGCTTGTGCATGTTTATAAACAAACATGGAAATATTACCTTACCGTTCTAGATTTCTTGCTTTATTTATTTCATATTTAATTTTAACTTTTTTATTAATTTTTAAATTACTTTAATAATTAATTTAGTTATTAATTTTTATAATTTTGTTAGTATTTAATTATGGTAAATTTAGTTGTTATTCAAAAATGCATAAGATGAACGACCTCCTAGTATAAACCTATCAAAATATACCACAACTAGCCATAACCAAAGCAAGCATACTATATTTGAAATTAGAAAGATAAGATGTAAAATTTATGCTGTGATGTACACACACACACACAAAAAGTAATACTTTTAATTTATAATCTTTAGAAAAATTTCTTTATTATTGAAAACAAGATATATATATATATATATATATGTATGTATATATTCTTATAAGGAAAGTATGTTTAACTAATACATTTTTATGAGAGACATATAATATTAGAAATCTAAATACGTCATTATCAATCCCATAGACAGTATAATTTACAGTATCCAATTTAGAATTATCATGAAAAAGAAAAAGAAAATCCAGTTAGCTAGATCTATTGTTTACTCTCACCCTGAATATGTTGTTCATTGCTTGCTTCTATATGAGAGGAAAAAGAAATTTAATTGATCCTTTGGCATTTCTTCGTTTACACTTCACGAAATTGTGGGAGGTGATTCTAATAAATTGTTTGGTGGATTGAAATGGAGAGTAACGGAGAGAATTCTGAAATGCACGCAATAATTTATTATTATTGTACAATTTACCGTAAATCTCGCAAGCTCTTATAATCAAGAAAACTGGGTATCTAATTTGTTAAACAAAAAGAATCAAATCGTTGGTTAGATAGAATAGATTATACGGTACAAGTAGGACACGTTATCAGAGATAAAGAAAAGCCAATCGATTCGTGATATTGTTATAATAGCAGACAAGTCAATCGCATGCATCTATCTGTACGGGCGAGAGTTGAATGTTTACTTTTCTTGTGAATCTGTATAGCTTATCAGGGCAACTCAACCTCTCCTTAAATTGCGCGAAGTGGCCGATAATCTTCCTCAATTTCAGCTTCATCGTCATTTCTTTATAATTACATAATCAGGCTCAGTAAGACCCACGTACATTTATTGTTCTTACTTGCGCGGATACTCAACTGGATATAATCAGATTCAGTTCCAAGTAGATGACTCTTAACTACGAGGCTCGAGGGAAAGACATAATTAATGTTAATTTGTTTTGTAGAAAGATGAGTCCAATTCTTGCTTACCAACAAAAGTACAAGAAAATATCATTGCCTAGATTACATAGTGATAATGTACTACTTTCCAGTTCATCTAAATTTTATAATGAAATTTAGATAACTAGAAAGAGAAATACAACTCAACTCGTATACAAAATTTGAAGTAGTCAACTGTAATATACGTCCCCTGTTCACTTATTCGATCTAGGTTCATATATGCAGTACCCTGATGTTGAATAATTGCTAGTTGCATGCATCCACATTAACTACGGATTGCTGTTGCATTCGGTGGAATTGGTGCAGTGGCAACGCGTTTGGCCCTATCTGAGAAACTTGAGGCTTCCTTCATGCAAACCTCTATTCTTCTCCTCATCGGTCCATTCAGACGCGTGAGAATACTCTTCCTTGGATTTCTCAGGGTCTCTTGTAGGAGGCAGGAACATGCTCCCCACTGTGGAAAGTGAATGAACGCCACAGGAAGAGTACACGCTACAGTTATGACGCCCATCGGAGAGATTCCTGTTGCTGTACTAGATCTGGAGCTGGAGAAGAATGCTAACTGAGTCGATCCAGAACCAAAGTTCACTCCCGCCCCTGTTAGGCCTGATATTAGACCTAGAGATCGCCGTGAAACACATGGAACTATTCCAAAAGTTGCACCGCAAGCGGCTTGAGTCCCAATGGAGAAAAGGATCATTGCGACGGCAACGGGAAGAGAATCAGCACGGCCGAGCCAGATGCAGAAGATCCCATCTAGGGTCTGAAATACCAAAGTGCTCATAGCCTGCCCCGCATGCCAAACAATCTTGCTTCCAAATCGGAGGCGTATCCACCAAAGGGACGAGAAAAGATGTTGGCCATGCCAAAGGTTGTGGCTACAGTGTCTGCGGTATGGAGCTTAAGATTTAACCTGTTTAACAATAATGGTTGGCTGAAGTCCAAGAGTTCGCAACCGAATATATATGAAGTAAGAACAATTTAATTATTTAACAGACTTGAAATACCAATAAATTATATTGGTGATACCTTCTTCTGTAGAGTACTGAGGTTTCCGTTAGGCAAGTCTTGGCATAGGATTAGGACCAACATTCCCGTAATAACTTGAAACCATCCAGGAATGAAGAAGGCAATCCTCCAGGCAGTGAATGGGTTACTGAGGTTTCCACAGGCTAATTTGATTATTTGCAAAACAAGCAGCATCAAAGTTGGGTAACTCCACCACCCATATCGCCCCATCCGCCAGCACATCCATTGACAAGCCCAAGGATCTTACCGTTGAACGTTATCGTGGTCCAATATTGGCACGAAAAAAAAGTTGCAAGGCAGAAGCCGATCATGAATCGGGCGGCTATGTACCCTTGAGCATTTGATACAAACGACATGCAAAATACAGTCGGAGCTGTGACATCAGAAGAAATGCATTACCATATCTTGCCCCATCCAGGTCACAGACTGCACCCATTACAAGCCTGGAGAATATACTCTCTGAAACGGAAGCAACTCCGGCATCACTGACGTTAGTTTTGGTTAAATTGAAATTATCCAGAATGATAGGAACTAAGGGAGCTGCGGCGAAGGTGGAGATAAAACAAGTAAAAAATAAAACCCAAGCTAGATGAAAGGTTCTCATGTGAGGTGTGGCAAAGGAAAAGACTTTAAAAGATTTGACCCCATGTGCAGAATCAACAGGTAAAGCAAATTTCGCATTGTATCAGTTGGAACACTAGGTGATGCTACTTCTAACGCGAAGATTTGTTCTCTCCCTGTGACTCAGTGCATGGAGTTTCCCAGAGATCCTTCATTTTGAACCATTTTTTCTTCTCTTGGAAGAGAAGAGAAGAGAAGAGTGAGTAGAAATTAATAGAGTGATAGAAAGCAGCAGGAAGAATGCGGTATTTATAGAGAAGTAGCGAGGAATTAACCCCCAAATTGGCCGGAACGGTGGATAAAACAGTTGAGAGATTGATTACACTAATTTTAAATTACTCCTAGAAATAAGTGATTGCACGTAACTAATGTGTTACCCAAGCTAAATAACAATAAGAGATGGAATATTCTATTAAGTTACCAGACTACTGATATCCAATTAAAAAGAATTTTCTGTTTAATATGTTATTCTTTTTAATTTGTGCTAGTAGAACACACGTTGGTACAGGAAATGTCATAACTCAACATTATACAGTATATCTGTTTTACCTACATGATTTTACAATTTTTACCGACAAAAAGATTAAAAGGAGCATTTAAAATATTCTTAAATAACTATTCGGTTGGATTGTTATGGCTCAACTAAAAGCAGCAAAGCATAATTAAGAATTCAAAAGGCGTATTTATATTATTAGTATTGCTTAATTAAATTGGTTTTGGCTGTACTCGTCAACTGACGTTAGAGCGGCGGGCGGCGGCTGCATGCTGGCTTGTGCTTGGTGGAGATTATGCGTGTGTGTCGTTGCAATCTCCCGCTGTTGAATAGATCTGTATTTGTGTTTGAAAAAGAAGGTGAGTGCATAAGATGTATTCTTCGTTGGATTGCTTCATGTTATGTCATAGAAAATGGAAAGGGAAAGATGTATATCATAGAATTCTCAAAATTCATATTTATTTGTACTAATTGAAAACTTAAGATGACAAGTGGGGAGTTAGAGATGGACTGAGTCTAAATTTCTTTCATTCATTTATTCTTTTAATGCAAAAGACGGTCCTATCTATTATCCTACAAAACAATAGTTAGATTTTTCTTTTGCTATGTTTGATTATTTTTCTATTTGCTCTTCTTTTCTATTGTACCTTGCTGGATAATTGATACTCTTTTAGCTTTGGTTATCCCTCTGTTTGTGCTATATATTTTTATGTCTATTATGATAGATGGATCTTTGGTATGGTTTTGGCATTTTGTGGCAAAAAGGGGGAGAATATAATTTTTTTATGGGGAGTACATATTCAAATCTTTTCAGATCCTTAAGGATTTATAGGGAGTACATATTCGGATATTTAAGGGGAGTATGATTGCTAGTATTTAATGGCATGTGTTTTGTTTTGTGTAGCATTCTCTCCTTACATGATAGTGAAAAAGTTTTGCCAAAAGAATGTTAAAAGGGGGAGATTGTTAAAGTTTGCATTTTTGGTATCGTTTGTAAAATTGTGTTGCCAGTCTTATTACAACATCTAGTTTTGTTGCAACATGCATGGTAGTTAATGTCGGTCATTACTCGTAATGCATTGTTATTCACTCGTATTTAAATAAGTTTCATAACAAAAGGATTTTGGGGTTTTCTTGTTATATTAGGTATTGGTGATATTTTTGTTAGTTTAGGAAACTAAGTTTGTAATTATTTTGAATAATAAAAGGAATGTTAAAATGACATATAATGGCTTAACTAAAGCCATTGGCATGAGAGACGTGTGCTTAGAGACTAATAACGACTCTTACAAAGGTTAAGCATATTCATGGTATTCGTTTGAATTTAATTTCTACAGGAAAGTTTGACGATGAGGGGTTTTACAACATCTTTAGTCATGGTTATTAGACGCTTACTAAAGGTTTTATGATTGTGACTAGGGAAAAAAAAGTTTTCTTCATTGTACTTTATGCAGCAAAAGTTTTGGGCTCCATTATCAACATCAATAGAGAATGAAGGCGCAGTTGAGTTATGGCATAAAAGGTTTAATAACATGAGTAAAAAGAATTTGATGGTTTTGTCTAAGAAGAAGCTTTTTTCTAAAATGAAAAATGCATCCATAAAGAAGTGTGATTATTTCTTCATAGGGAAGCAAACCGAAGTTGTCTTTAAGACATCCTCACACTCTAGAAAATTCGGTACACTGGATCTAGTATATTACGATATTCGTCGGCCTATGAAAATAACAACACTTGGTGATGCTCTCCATTTTGTGTCTTTTATAAATAATATTCAAGAAAGTTATAGGTTTACACCTTAAAGACAAAAAAACAAGTGTTAAAACGCGTTCAAGCAGTTTTAAGATTCAGTTCAAAGATAAACTATGAAGAAATTGAAATGTATCAAAACTAATAATAAAAGTATTTTGGACCTATTGATGAGTATTGTAGACAACAAGAATTCACAATTAAAGGGCACCTCAATTAAATGTGATAGTTGAAAGAATGAGTAGAATATTAGTTGAAAAAGTAAGATGTTTTCTTTCATATGCACATTTACGAAGATCATTCTAAGGTGAGGTTTTGACTATTATGATACATGTGCTAAATCTCACATTATGCGTTCCTTTAAACTTTGATGTTTCAAACAAACTTTATTTAGGAAACAATGTTTCTTATGATTATTTGCATGTCTTTGCATGCAAAACTTTTGTGTACATTCTCAGAAACAAAAGGTCCAAGCTAGACGTTAAGATAAAGCAATGTGTATTTCTCATCTATAGTCAAGATGTGTTTTGCAATATGTTTTATGAACTAGTGCAAAGTGCAAAAGAAACTTGAAAGAAGTCGAATGCTCCATTTATCAAAGATCAAACAATACAAAATATTAAGAAGGTAAATGAAATAATGTCTCAATACAATAATGGTTTCATAGACGTGGAAATAAATCCTTTAACATATGTGTCAATACAAGTTAAATACGAAGCTACGATGACCAACTTGGTATAGTGGATGTTGATACTTAAACATATATTAAAATTGATGGTGATGCTTATGAACAATCATCAATGTCAAAGTTTCACTCTGGAGGTTTATTAAAGACAAATGATCCTCTAAAAGATATTCTTCTGATAAGTATATTTTATTGACTAATCGAGGAGAGCCTAAATGTTATGTAAAAGTTATGAAAGATAAACACAAGAAAAAGCGAGTTGACACCATGCAAGATAAGATGAAGTCTTTGCATGATAACTATACATTTGAATTTGTAAAATTGTCTGTGGGTAGAAAGGCTTTGAACATAATAAAATATAAAGAACACACCTCACTACCATAGTGCAAAGGTAGATTAAATTGTCAAGAGATTCAGTAAGAGGAAATATATTGATTTTGATAAAAAAATATATATATATTTTCTCTAGTAATCAAGATTCATCCATTTGTGTGATTTTGGGTATAGCAACTAATCTTGATTTAAAGATTGTTTAGATGGATGCGAAGATTGCTTTTCTCTATGGTGGTACGGATAGAGAATTTTACATGGAGCTGCCAAAGGTTTTCAAAGTAAAAAGAAAAGAAGACCTTGTGAGTAAGCTATTAAAAAAAAAGCCTTCACGGTTTGAAACAAGTGTCAAGACTATAGTATAAGAAGTTTGAGTCAATTATGAAGGAGCAAGGCTAAAGAAAAACAGCTTTTAACCATTATGCTTTTTATAGAAATTCTCTGATACTTTAAGAATTGACAGGTGAAAGAAGCAGTAATGTATTCTTTACCATGAAAGATTTAAAGCCAGCAAAACAAATTCTTGGCATTCTAATTTAGCAGGATGATTTCTTATATTTTCTAACTTTTTAAGCAAAATTTTTATTTTTTCTAAAAGTATTCTCACTATTCCTAAGTGAATCTTTCTTAACATGAAGAAACTTCCTAAATTTTTAACAAACAATGCCATCTCTTCATCATTAGATAATTCCTCATCTAAATCTATCTCAGTTTAGACTTACTACACAAGTGCTAAGGACTTTGACTTCTTTAGGGGAGGTAATTTAAACTCAAAAATTTGAAGTGATTTAACTAATTCTTCTATATGCATGGAATCCAAGTATTTACTTTCTTCAATAATTGTGACTTTAAGATGAAACCTCTCAAGTAAACTTCCAAGAACTTTTCTAACAATTCAAGTTACAAAAATTCTTTCTCTTAGGTTAAATTATGAGTTTACTATGTCATTCAGTTGGCATAGAACTCATCAAAGGTTTCATCATTTTTCATCTCCATATCTTCAAACTTAGAAGTCAATATTTGAAGTTCTAAATTCTTAACATTTTTTGTTCCCTCATGTATTGTTTATAAAATATCTTAAGTATCCTTAGCTATGTCACACGAAGAAATCTTTTGAAATTCCTCAGCCAAAACAACCATGAATATTCATTCATAGCTTTACGATTATTATTTGAGTCAGACAATTCTTCTCTTATTTATTGATTAAACTCTTTAGGAGCACTAAATCCCTGAATAGTAACAATGAAAAGAATCTAGGCTCTTACATTCATACTCTTTCATCATAGACTTCAAGAATGTTTTCATTCTCATTATCCAATACAAGTAATTGTTTCCATTAAACTAAGGTGTTATAGGCAAACCTTGAGATCTAGTTTTATCTAAACTTGAACAAGGGTTAAGTTTATGTTCTAATACCAATTGAAAAGCCTAATTTTAAACACCAGAACACTGAAGAAAGGGTGAAAGGTGTTCTTATCTCAGTAACTGTACAAATTAACAAATTTAAAGAAGTTTATTTTAGCTAATCCTAGATCAAATAATCTCAAATAAATCAAATCAATAGCCTCAACAACAAATCCGATTAACAATCACTGAAGCAATAAAGTAAAATAGACAAGAAAATTTATTATCAAATAAAAATCTTGTTAAAAACAGTTCATAAAATGAAAACCCTTTAGGTTCATCTATAATGCTAACTCAAATTTTACTAAATAAAAAAATTATAATCAATAATTTTTCTTATAAGAACTTTTGTTATCCTATTATTCAAAATTTTGAATCTTTTTTACTTCTATGAAATTGTGAACAAATTATTCAGGCAGTAGAATTTCACTTATTAACACCTTACGAAACACTGAAGGCTTGCTATTGAACTTTAGATGGAGAGGCAATAAAAAAAAGCTCTCAAGAGAAATTAATGATAAATCTAAAAGAGTAAATAAGGATTTTTGTTTTTCTTGAAAGAAATTAACTTAGAAAAGTTAAAGAAAACTCATAAAAGATTTTCTTCGCATAAAAAAACTAAAAAATACCAAAAATAATTATTATAAACCCTAGGTCGAGATTTGATCTGTTTATATTTTTGCAAAGTTGCAATAGTAAGATTCAAGCTTCAATCAAATGAGCTTTGGTCAAGCAACATTTAATCGTTGAATTTCTAAAAATCTTCTAGAGAACATGGCTCGAGCGCCATTCAAGCACGGGTCAAGTGCTAAGTTCTAAAATTATCTGGAGAACATGACTTGAACACATGGGTCAGGCGGTGAGTCTGGTCAAGCTCTAATCAAACATTGGTCAGGCACCGAGTTAATGAAAAATAAGAAATCTCTTAATATCGCTGTCTTTGACTTCACAAATGTTTCAATCATGAATAAGCCAACCTAGAAAATCCTAACGTATTGGAAGGCAAAAATTTAGTAGTTTATAACTATTTATTATGTCTTTATTAAGCCTACAAAGCGTAATGCTTAAAACAGTATCTTTTAGATTGTAACATTCCTTCACTACATAAGCCTTAATGTATGGTGTATTTAAAAGAAAATAATAAATGAAAAAAATAAGTGCTTAAAAATGAAAATAACATTAAACTATTAGAACATAACATCTCAAGGATAGTAAGCACCCCAATGCTTAGCATTCTAAGGGCAAAGTAAAATTTCTCCATTCTAAGTTGAAAGGCTTGAATTTGGTGAACTGTTATTTTCATGGTCTAAAAGGCCTTGCCTATAATTGTATTATATTCTTTCATGGTTTAGTACAGTTCTTATGCATTCAAGCACTTCTAGGCCTTTACAGAGGATTACTAGCATTTGATTTTACTGCAAGGCTATATTTGTTTTGAAGAATAGAAAGGAAAAAAGAAAAGAGGAAAAATGAGAGGAAAGGAAAAGAGAAAAGAATTGGAAAATTTTTCCATTATGTTGTTCCACCAAGGAATCATTGATGGAAAGGTAGTTCATTATTGAGACAAAAATATCTTTCCGGTCTGCCATGGTTAGTAGCAGAATAAGTGGTGAATGTTCATCCAGAATCATACATGCCTATTTTAGCTGTTAAATAAATATAACACTGCGAGAACACTCGTATTTCTTTTCAGGGATAAAACGGGAACAAAGAAATTCTATTCGACCAAGCGAGAGGACCCGACGACTACTTCAGCTTCTCTTCACTTGATGTACATGTGCACGCCCATCTGCATAACTCGCTCACCTCTTCTGCATCACCGCTCTCTTGTTTTCATATTTCGTTTTTCTCTTTACCAAGACAGAAGTACACACGTGCCGAAGAGAGATTTGCAAAAGACTGTCTCGCCCTTGCCTTACCCATCTCCCGTTACGTGGCGGTGCCTATTTCTTCCATCTTACCAACTAGAGCAGCGTGCGTCCCACGTGACAGTCGTCCCACTTTCCCTCGTCAGACGGTCGTCAGCTCCTTTTCTAGGTTGAATTCTCACGCCTTCTATGTTTACCACATTGAATTAAAATAAAACGGCTCTCTCTTCTTTTTCTTTTTATTTTTTCATATCGGTCGGTTGGTTCGTTCGTGCGTTCGTTTTACTTACTTTTTACGTGGACACCCAAAAAGTCGGGTCTGCAATCAAGGGTCAGCACGTGTTCTTTCTGGCTGGACCATCAAAACCAAAAGAAAATTTTTATATAATGACCATCAAGGGTCATTATCACTGTCACCGTCCACGCCGAGCCATCCACAAACCCCAATTGACATTGACGTCATCTATATTTAGTTTACAAATTAGATATTTCCGTGCATTCCTCGTCATGCAGACGAAAAAAAATAAAAATAAATATAAGTCCATTAAAAAAATAAAAATATCTTTGAGATATTATTATTTCAAGGAAAAGCATAATTCTAGCGGGCAACATGCAAGCCCCATCCCAATATAAATTATATTGGGTAAATTTCTTTTTCAAGAAACAATTCGTTGTAGTTAGTTGACCAGATGAAACCCCAACCGCCCCCACCCCAACAAAATTTATATGACTACTCTATTGGGGTATTGACATGGTCAAAAAGTGCTGGGCTCTTCTTGTTTTTCATGCAACTTGTGCATGATTGGATACCACATGTTTCTTTCTTTCGTTGTCAAACAATTAACTGGCTTTGCCTTAGTGGGTCGGAAAACTCTGAAGGAAAAGCAAATTTTGATTGTGAAATTAAGCCTTCATTCAACTATGACTAACTGATTAACTACAATCAATTGATGGAGTAGTATTCACCCAAGTTTACAATTTTAATGTTGTAGGGCAGTAAATAGTTGTTAACTCATATCTGTTATTTTTAACAAATTAATCCTTTTATTGTAATTTATTAATTATAAGCATCAAAATTTGACTAATAGAAACTATAGTTTTAAAACTACACTTCAACTTGTAATATCATCAGTGACTTTATTAATTGAACTAATTAATTTTTAAAATAATATTATATATACAAACTTATTTTTATAAACTCATACGATAATATTATATTATCATTATATAGCTTTATATTTTCATGAGAATAATAAAAAATTCACATAAATAAATAATACAAAAACATACAAATAATATAATAGTTTGTATAAGAAATATATATATCAAATATTATTAAATTTTTAAGAGTGAACTCATTTTTATATAAACTTTAGCAAGATTGAAAAATATTCTTTATATTTTGAGGAAAAAAAATAGATATCTAGTTAATTTATGAGAAGTTATTGCATATGTTTCCTTAGGTTTGTCAGTCAATATAATAGATAGGTAGTGTTATATGTGATAGTCACATATACCTTCCCTAAAGGTAATAAATTTTTTTATTTAAAAATATAATAGATAGGTAGTGTTATATGTGATAGTCACATATACCTTCCCTAGAGATAATAAATTTTTTTATTTAAAATATAATAGATAGGTAGTGTTATATGTGATAGTCACACATACCTTCCCTAAAGATAATAATATTTTTATTTAAAAATATAAATTATCTTTTATTAGTTATTTATTAAAAATATTAATATAATTCCTTTATTACTTTTTTTGTTTTATTTTATTTTTATTTTAAGTATAAAATTCACTTATTAAAGAGTTAAAGGTATAAAAATTAGTCATGAAAAATTTTTTATTAACAAAAAATTTTAAAATATAAATTTTATTTTTAATAAAATAATTTATTGATAAAAAATACCAAAAATTTTGCTAATCATTTATTTTTATATTTGAAAATATAAAAGAAATATAAATGCTTTATTAAAAAAATAAAATTTTGAAAATAAAAAATACACTTTTGATATTTATAGGTGATAAAATATTTTAAGAAATTATTAAGATAGTATTTTATTATTATTTCAAAAATATGAAACATAAACTTTATACTTTTAACTTTTTGATAAGTGAATTTATACCTAAAAATAATAATAATGAAGATATTGTAATACTCCTAAACTAATTCTAAAAATTTGGTAAAATTTTCTCTTATAAATTGAATATTTCTTCATAATTAAAACTTACATTGAAATTTTAACTACCATTCAATATTTAAATTAAAAAAAATAGTTAATATTTATCATTTAAATATCTATATACTATTTAAAATTATACAATTATTACTCGTATTTAAACATATTAAAGTATAATAAAATGTAATAAAATATCTCCTAACTAAAAAACCTTCAATCTGCTTCAATTATTATCTTCAGTCTTATTACAACGTAAAAATTTATGAATGTTTTATTATCTTCAGTCTTATTCTTTAAAAATATAATAATACCGAATCAATATTTATACTTGATGAAAGTTTTTAAAATTAAAATAAATAAATTAATTTACTTTTCTAAATTTTGAGAATGTTTGAAAAAATAATAGTTGAATTTTTTTTAATAATTAATTTTCATACATGATAAAAATAAATAAATACCATTCTATTATAAGTAATTATATAAAATATCATGGGCACTTTAAGAACATTATTACGAAGGACCGTCGTCCCACTAATGGTTAAAGAATTTTAGGGATATTGTGTTCAAAAACCATTGCCTTAATTTTTTTTATTTACATATTTTCATCGTAGAGAAAATCACTTCTAAAATCACCAAAACTTAATTAATTACAGCCATATCGGCTCCATATTTAACAAATTTCTTAATGAAAACAATAACTTTTATATTGTCAAAAAAACTTATAAAAAATTAATTTCACCAATTTTAAACAAATATTTTTAATATGAATTAATTTATCACAATACATACATATATTTAAAAGATTGATACGCATGTGTTAAATCTTTAATAAATTAAACACTCTACTTTTTCAATTTTATAAAATCAAAATCATCACAATTTTATCTTCTATCGTTATAAATCACCTCCTAAATAAAATTAACAATAATATTTACTAACCCAATAACAACAATTAAATCCTCTACGTACAATAGTTTTAAAATTTTAGAACTAAAAATTAGGCATAATTCTAGGTAATAAAATAATTTCTCCAAAACTATTAATCTATAGTTAAAACCTTCTAATTAGTACTATAAAATAATAATGACAACAACAACACCACCAAGCATAAACAAAATCTTATAAGTTTACCATTCATGATTGGATAATTTCAGTAAAACTCCAAATTGTTTCATATTTACAAAATGAACTGACACTTTAATAAATTCTACTTATAACCTAGAATAATTCTAAATAACTATTCTGTCCGATATCTAATTTACAGAATGTCTAAATTGTTTGTAGTTTATACTTTGACCCAAAATATTTTATAAATAACAATTTTACTCTATTTATGACAAAAGACAACAAATAAATCCTAAATAATTACAAATTCTTTTAGGGTTGTGCAATAGTTCAGAGTAGAGCAAACTGAACCAAGAAAATCAGTTCTGAATCGGAACTATGGAAAAGTTTCATATCTTAAAGATTAGTAGTCTAGAACTAAACTGAGAACTAATTAATTTTAAAAATTAAAAAATTGTTTTATTTTTAAAATAAATAAGTGCAAACTATATTCAATAAATTATTTAATTAATGAGACATTTTATAATATTTAAAAATTTTATTAATTTTTTTTAAATAAATGTTTTAAATCTCAAAAAGTACATTATGTTAAATTTTATTACTAAATTTATGCAAACGTAACTTTCACATAAAATATATTCATATTTGATTTCATAAATAATCTATATTGAGAATATTTTTTTACCTACATAGAAAAGATTAACTAATGTATTTATAATGTGTATTTAATTTGGTTTATCATATTATTTATATAATAATTTAAAAAAATAAAAAAAATTATTTTTTTAAAATATTTATAGTGAATAAATTAATAATTATAATAAATAAATATGAGTAGAATATAATATATTAGATATAGATATATATTTATATCGTATTTTTAAATTTCTATTTTTTCTATTATACTCAATTCAAGAAGGATAATTTAGTAACAACATTTATTGTAATAAAAGTCATAATTTATTTATTTTTCTTTCATTCACTTAATTTTTTATTTATGTATTTATTATTTTTATAATTTAATATTATTAATTAAATATTTAAAGATTTATTTTTTAAAGTTAAAAAATTATAAAATTGAGATAATTAATAATAAAGTACTTTTGTTTTTATTATTGAAATTAAAATTGAATAAAATCAAAAATTAAGTACCTATTAAAGAGAATAGATTCAAATTTCATTCATCATCCAGTTTTATACACCCTTAAATATTTTTTACAATTTATCATAATTTAAAATACTTATTCCCATCAATTAATGATAATAATCACCTTTATTGTTCAACAAATTTCAATATACATCTGCAATTACAACAAACAAAATTTTCTCACAAAATATTATTAACAAATAGTAGAAGCACTAAGAAAATTTATTGAAAAAAATAATGTATAAAGCAAAATATAGTAGGGGAAAGTCAAAACTTACAAAATTCTAACTTGGAGTAGTAATTGGAAATTGAATTCCCTTCTTCCCTGCCTTACTATTTCTCTTTCGTTTTACTCTGTGTTATCTATGAATTGCTTAGTCAAGACTCTCTAATTGCATGCTAATGTTCTCACTTTGCAAGGTCAGTAGCACAAAATAGGGAAATGGCCGACATATCCGCTCTTTTCAAGCAAGGTGTTTGATTCTCCATTTTTATTTTTCTTGTACGAATGCGGGCACACGTCCTGTCCCTTCATGCTGTCTTTTCTATCTTAATAAAATCCACCTTGCATTCCACTAATACAATTTGTAAATTGATATGCTAACACAAGAACTTGTACTTTAAACAGAAAGTGGAGCCCAATGCTTACCAAATTAATAATGATGTAATCATATTATATAATATTTTCAATACAATATAATTTTGTATTTTATAAAAATATTATTATGTATTATTATAAAAATATTTAATTATATCGATCTTCTTATTTTAACTAACTAACTAACTGAAGTGAAGTTGCTAATTATATGTCAATTCATAACACTTGATAAATTGCCCCAATCCCCATCAAGTTTGATAAATCAACAAACCGCAAAGTCCTGTCTTTGTCTTTCTTTATGAAATTAATTAAGGAAAATATCTGAAAACACCTTATAGTGTATTCATATATTTAAACATATGCATAAGTCCTAACAAATACTTCCTAGAATTTGTAATATATATAATTTTGTATTTTTTAAAATTTTAATTATATAAAATAATTTTTAATAATATTATTATTTATATTTAATATTATATAAAAATAATGTTATTTTTGAAAAATTTTAATCGAAAATAATATGTTTTTAATTTATTTGGGAATAAAAATTAAAGAAAATACATGAAATAAAGATTATTTTATGAAAACTTGTCATAATTAATGAAAATAAAATATTTTATTCATATATTTTAAAAATAAAATTGTAAAAATTAATTGATAATATTATGTTAAATTTAAAATTTTAAAAGTTCCTTTTTAAAAAACTAATTCTAATTAATTATTAGCAAATTAATTCACGTTAACTTAAAGTTTATATACATATTATAATACATACATGCATACAGGAGAGAGAGAGAGAGAGTATGGGTGGTACACATAATACGAAAGAGAGAGAGACTATGGGTAGTACAATAATAAGAGAGAGACTCTATGGGTTAGTACAATAATACAAACTCTTCGTACAAACTATTAAATATAAATTGACGTAGCATTATTATATAATTTGTAATTTTATATTTAATTTAATTAATTTTTATATTATCAAATTTGATATTATATATTAATTTTATAATTTAATATAATTATTATTAATTGTATTTATTTTTAATATTTATATAAAATTTGTGAGCTATTAGGATTATTATATATATAATTTAAAAGTAGATAATGTAAAATTAAAATTATTACTAAAATAGTGTAACATGTTTTTTAAAAGAAAATATTGTCTTGACTTAATTATTTGTGTTTATAGTATACAGAGGGAGGTATAAGTTGATTTTTACTTAAATAAATTTAATTTCACCTTTCACATTATAATACATTAAAATAATTATTATTTTGTTCCAAAAATAAAATTATATTATTATCTATTATATGATAGAAACATTTCGTTTCATGAAGTACATTATCCTTTTAGACTGTAGTATTCATATTTTGTGTTAACTTATTTATGTACATCAATACTTTCATTCATGATGCTACATGCGCAACTCGTTGGTTGTAACGTGTCGCATGATGCATGACTCCCCAAGCTCCGTACGCGTGCGGGCCGTTGGCACATGCACTTAGTTCTTCCCGCTCCGTGTCTCTTCATTGAGATGAAAACTAGCACTACTGGATTGTCTTTAGCCCCGCCACAGCAGCAGGAACGGACATCCACGAAGCTGATGCTGAAGATGTATTAAAATTCAAAAAACAAAATAATTCATGATTATCTCACGTGAAAGATTCTTTTAAATAAGGTAATTTAATGTCTGATTAATTATCCACGTTAACTTAAAGTTTACGCGCACGCACATACATAAAGTTTACACACACACACATATACAGAGAAAGACGAGACGACATTATCGAGATAGTACAATATAAGAGAGAGAGAGAGTGTCTATGGGGTAGTACAATAATCAAACTCTCCGTACAAATTTAACATTATTTGTATTTTTTTATTTTTATTTTTTATATTTTCATTCATTATCATATTATTTTATTTAATTATATTTTTTTATTATATAAATTTTAATCATAAAATTTATTAGCTATAATTAAAAATTATTATTAGTTCAGTATATTTTTTAACAAATAAAATTATTAAACTATTAAAAATTATTTATAATATATTAAAATGATATGAATAATTATTATATATTAAAGTGTAATGTGTTTTTTATTTATATATATTTTGTTTAATTTATTAAAAAAAGGTTATGAATTAGAGAGAGGTTATGAGTTGAATTTTTAAAATTTTATTTTATTCATTGTAATAATTTAAATAATTATTAATTATATTAGTGTATTATTATTATTATTATTATATGATAGGAAACTTTGTTAGAAATAATTATCTTTACATTAGTTTCAATTTTGTTAACTAATTTATGTAATAATATTATTATGATACAGTCGTTGGTTGGAACGGACTACCGTTACGCGGCGGTATTATTTCATACCGCAGCGGGGCGTTGGATGCATTGATTTTTGTGTTCTAATCTGAGATGAAAAGCATACTGTATTGTTTTAGAAGGAGCAGGAAAAAAGCAGAAGCCAAACTGAAGATGAATGACATTCTTACAAGTGCCTGCCAGCGAACAGCCACGTCTTATTGTACGGAGATGGGACCAGGTGGCAGGCCGGCAATGATTCATTTCTAAAATTATTCTAAAATTAGAGGTTGCGTGTCCTAGTCGACTCGACTCGAATGTGTGTCGTTTTAAAGGCCAAAGGTAGTCAAGTCAACTCAAGCATGTGGTGTGTTTTAAAAAATAAATAAATCAAAGACAGCCTTTTTCCTTTGTTTCACCGTATAAATATTTTTTCCATAAATAATTTTTATTATTTTACACATAATTGATGTGGATCACATCAGTTATTTTCTTCAAGAGGAATATTCTCCATTTCAAATATTATCCCACTCTTTGTTTGTTTTTCATCTGTTTTCAGTGATCACATCGATTGGTCAATAAAATTTTACGCTTTTAAAATAATTTTATTATGATATTTCATTATTGAGTTCATATAAACCACTGCAAATATAATTAAAAAATATAGATAATATTGTTGCAATAATACTTCACTCTACAAGTATTATTATAAATAGTCAACACTCCGCATATTATTGTATATAATGTTATCACAGTATTTATATTAAAAATCATAAAATATGTTGTATTAATATTTGAAAGAAAGTTGACTCTAAAGTGAATTTATCATAAACATAATTCATAATCTGTAACTCCTTAATCTAAAACCCTAATTCACTTCACACCCCTTATTCAATGTCGGCGCTTTGCTACTAATATATCTGTAATATAAATTTATATTACTATTACCATATTATCGTCAACCTACTAAACCATCTATTACTAAATACTATTTGAGATTCTTATTTTACACATTATCGCTCTTAACTTATTTATGCGATATGCACAGCCAACATGAATCACTCAACACTTTCGATGATTCAATAATGCTCCCTATTCAAGTATGGAAACATACAATACACAATAGGCTCTGTGGTCATGATGCGGTCTTACTTTTAAATATTCTATGCATACTTCATCTTACACTGTTTCACTATAGTGTGACAACATAAGTTTTCATACATAAAAAATGCACCACAGTTGAAAATGTAAAGATAATAACTTTTTCGATATAACTTCATCAAATTAATACAATGTTTTTTACGAGCTAGTTGAAGTTAGTACTAAAATAATTTTAA
This sequence comes from Xylocarpus granatum, assembly GCA_019650275.1. Lineage (NCBI taxonomy): Eukaryota > Viridiplantae > Streptophyta > Magnoliopsida > Sapindales > Meliaceae > Xylocarpus > Xylocarpus granatum. The sequence goes on from BNST01002143.1 coordinate 73,717, forward strand.
CTATCATTAACGTGAGTATCCTTCCAGTTACACAGAACTGATCAGTAACTGTTATGTAGTCATGTTCATTCTAGAGTTTGTAAGTAATGTGAGTAAGGTCTATACTACTAGAATGTGTTAGGTCATATGTAAGAATATTTTGTGCTCATTCAAACATTTTCGTATTTAAGATTCATGCCCCTGTTCTTAATTTTAATCTGTCGATCGATCGAGGCTATTATTATTATTTTGTACTCTATGATATATAATTGCATATAATCATTCATATTTCATTTAAAATAACTAAACTGTTACTACTTATCATTTATCACGTATTAACTTTGTCAATAAACAAATTAAGAAATCTAATTTGAAATATACTGTGTAATAATATGCCATTGCTATGATGTAATACTCGTAATGTATCATCAAGATTCCCGTGGGTGCAGCAATACTTAGGCGAACCTCGATCCGTAAGTGTCTGTTGTTCCGGTCGAATCGCTGAAACCGCAAGCAGACAAGATCAAGAATGGGACGAGGCTGCGATAAGTGAATCTGCAGGCGATGCTCACTGACGCCGCACACCAATCCCTCGACTAGGAACTTGGGCGAAGCAGGCGTGCTATATAAAGCAGATGTTACTCCTTGATGACTCTCTATCAAATTGCTATATTAGCAATCCAAAATTATAGGTATTCGGCCAGTCTCACACTGTTACCAACTTTCAAATAACTCGAGCATAACTCTGTAACCAATCCCTGTCACTCCCCACTGGTCTTATCCTGTACTACTCACCTGTGTTAGTCACCATCCAACCGTGCCCATGTCAGGCAAATCCGTCGCTGGTAATTTATTTCAATTCAATTCAATTATAACTGCACTAATATTAAATTAAATAATCATAATATATTTCATATTCAAACCATAACACACGAACGACAGCACGCTACAGCTCCGATGTAGCGCGGCGCATCAAACTACTCATTTATAAAAACTACGACCATAATGATACAAGTGCAGCAATCTCAAAGAGAAATGAGTATGTACTACCTTTTCCAGATTGCCACGCCTTTTTCAACTATATACAACACAACCACTCCCTTACGACTCAGTACTTACTACCCGAATGCAGAACTTCTTGTAACGGTAATTCGGATCACATATCTATCTCACATCTTATTTCTCATCTCACTTTCCCTATACACAATGCTCTTTAGTTACTACCATACACACTTGTCTTATGTCTCGATATAGTTTTTTCCTTAATCTTACCAATTTTAAATTAACTACACCATACAACTAAAATCTGTGTACTATATAAATAATACATTAAATATATCTTTTAATAAAATCTTTTTATGTTAATTAATTCACAAATAATTATTTTCTTTGTATATTATAAATTCGTTTTTCTCCTTGATTATGATGATTTTTACTTATCAGTGTGCTTCTTTTTATTCTTATGTGTTTTACAAAAATATCATAAAATACCTAAAATCAATATAGTTAAAATATCTTTTGAATGTCAATTTGTATTTTTGGGCATCCATCTTCAAAAGCACAATACGGCGAAGACAGCGTAGCCACTTGGTACCCGCACTACCTTATACACAACGTTTGCCTGTCCACAATCATACAGCTAAGCAATGGCCAATCAAAACTCTAAAATACGAAACAAGCAATAAAATACAAGCATTTGCAGCCATCCATGTACAGTATAAATACCCTCCCCGGCAGTGTCTCCGCTGTTATCATTCATGTGAGTCTCCTAACCCTTCCTCAACCATCTATCTTTTCTTTCTCCTTTCTTTAGATCTCTAACGTATTTTTCTTAGTTGCAATCTCTCTGTACTTTTCTTAGATGCTGAGTCTTCATATTTCTAGGTTAGATATGTATTTCTCTTTATCGGTTTTGCTAGTTGCTTTTATATTTACAGGAGATGTGCTCATTACTAAGCTCGAAAAATTGTTATGAACTCTTCTTCTGAAAGGTGATTTTATTTTGGCTGGAATCTAACCTGGTACTCGCCAGAAGTGTTTTTCTTTTGTTTGTTTGTGGTTTTCCAGAATCTAATCGGACAAATCTGACCCAGATAGCAGGAGCTATGAATTTTGAGAGAACTAGTTAGTTTTCGATTCCAAATTTCTAACATAAACAGGGTTTGTTTTTGTTTGGTTCTTGAAGCCCGAGTTCAACTTGTTAGATTCTTCTTTGTTGCCGTTCACACATCACATTCAGCTATGCTTTAACCACCGGTAACAGGCCACGTCAACTCGTGCTCGTGGTCTTTGTTCTAGTCTGGACGCAAGTTCCAAATTTTCCATTTCCCTTTTTGTTTTCTTTGTCTAGATTATTCTTATCTTCTCATCTCTTCATAATTTTTCCATCAATACTTGTTTCTGCTCTGTTGATTTTAAATGCCCCTTCTGCTTTTCATGTAAATCGTTGTATTCAGTTAAAGCCATCTTGCATGGATAGATTGACAGTCGTTGTTTGCGGGTTTAGCATCATCAAGATTCACATGCAAATGCACGGTAGTGATGCTCATAATCTCTTCCAAAGTTCTTTGCAAGTGAGAATCTTGATGATGCTGCATCAGCAATAAACAACTATAATAAGGACTATCTAACAAGAGTATATATTCAAACCTCACCAGTGCCACTTTGCACATCTGTAAGTATTCAGTACTCCAAAAAGAAAGGTGATTCCTTTCTGTTGCTGTCAGGTGGGTGGGTATATATTTTCTTGTTTCTATTTTCTTGGCGTTCTATCTATTATTGGAATGGATTCGCCATCTCTTTTTATACGAACAGGATCCTGACTTTGCAGATCTACGATTATTCTTCTGAACAAAATGAACTGGAAAGGGAATGGACTCTCATGACTGGTCATTTTTCCGGAGAAAGAGAATTTTGGTGATTAATTGCTTTTGTTTACAGAAAGGTGAAATTTCATTGCTTCATATATAGTTATTTGATTTATGTATTAGATCCATGTATACATTCTACAGATCCTTGATTATATTAATGAAAATTGTGGGTTTTCAATGCTCCGGTATATATACAGAAAGGCAAAAGACAGCCATTACCTTAGGGTGTTATCTCATGAACTCCAAGCCCTGATGCTCCAGGGATCAGCAAAAATTAACCGAAACCACCTTAAGAAAAGCTAGAAATACAACAGGAGAGTTGGAAGATCTTGTGTTTTCCTTCTTTCTTTCTTTCTTTCTGAGTTTTTAATTTGTTGGTTTGATGATATCAGCTGAGTTCTATTTCCCACCATGTTTGTCTTCAGTACAAGCTAACGATCCAAAAATAAACTTGATTGTTTAATGGACATTCTTGCAAGTGCTTTTTGATATTGCAGATATTTGAAAGTTGAAACTGCTCTGAAAACTTTAATACTGTGCAAATCTCATGGTGGGTTCATGTCACATAGTAACTGCTGCATTAATCACTCTTGTGGGTGAACTATCTTGCATCTTGGACTCCTTGCATGTATTCAAACTGTTCTCTCTTTTGTATACATAGTAGCGCACCAGTGTACGATTTTCGCATTCAATAATAGTAAACCAAATGTTTATCTAAATATCTTCAATTTTGCTTCTTCAATATTCATGACAGGGATGCTTCAATCATCATCAATTTTATGGATATCTGTGTGCCACCATCGCTATCCAAGCCATGGTTCACATATCTTTGCTTCCCCGTGTACCCATTCTTCCAAGGCTGTTCTTGCCCTACTTATTTAATGACTTTTACTAAAGGCAATGGAGTGGAAGGCTAAGAAAAATACCGTAGACCACTGATTTTCAAACTGAGTCTCAATGTCTTGTTTCATACAAATTATTTTAATCTGTGTGGTGTTGTGGAGGCTAGCCTGTACTAAGCAGAGTATTAGCGATGCATATACAAATATTAAGGTTTCTCTCTCGCAGTTTTGAACTTTTAATCATTTACAAGATCACTTACAAATTTTTAGCTGCTGCCTTGGATTTGAGAGTTGCTAGTTACCAAGTATAGCTCAACTGTATTTGCTTTGAGGTT